>DWMG01004293.1:0-11053 GCA_018244855.1 Elbella merops | reverse complement strand
CTTAACCCTCTCAGTATGAGAGGAGACCCATATTCCAACAGTGGAATTATAATGGGTCGATGAATGAATGAATGAATGAAGCAATGTTTTATGGATATTTTAAAATTTTGACGTTAACAGTTTTTTTCGTAAATGAACGACTTTTAACTTTCAGCGTCAAAGAGAATTAAGACAATTCCAAGAAAAACAAAGACCTATCAAATTGTTCGCTTGAAAACGCATTTCATTACATAAAATTTCCGATATATTTTTTTAAACATTAAGACCTTTTCATTTCATCACCACATCACAAATATTTTCATTAAGTGAATGATATGAGTGCAGTGCTGATAAATCTGCAATTAAACATAGGTTAAAAATTTCAAATACGGAATAATCTTCCCAATGTTTATAAAAGCGATTTCACGCACATTAATCTCAGAATCTAAATGCTCGAATAGAAAGTGCAGTAGCTAGAGGAAAGAAAACTAAAGATATATCAACGGCAATTGCTGTAAACAAACTGCCCTAAGGGTCCCCTAGGCAGGGCCTAGGGACCCTAGGGTAATGATTATTATCTTATCTTAAATAGATTGCCATATTGCTTAAGATACTCTGGTATGCCTGAGTTGAGTGTTTAACGTTTGTGATCCATGTATAGCGCCCGTTTGAGCTAAGTTACAAATTGTTTTCGTTTAATGTTCGCACAATGAAACGCCGGAGATTGCGGGCACATCTCAACACATTGTTCTCATCTGTTTCGGTCCAGCCGCAACATGTGCAACTTCCTTCGTTTTGTTTTGTTCCCTCGCTACATTCAAAGCTTTTGCTCAAGATGCAAAATAACGTATGTTACATTCATCCATTAATCTTGTGGCTTGAGACATTCAAATATTAAGTAGGTATCGTGGGTTTGCAAAGCTTGGTAAAAATTAACCGTTTTCGATTGGCAAAATTTTAGATTTACAAATTGGCTTGTTTAATTCACCTTAATATTAATTACGTCGTAATTAATTTGAGCTTTGTTCAAACAATGTAATTGCATATAAATGTTAAATCCAAAATTACCCTCGTCTAAGTTTTGATATTTTTAAAAATCAGTTTTGAAAATTGTGCCTCTATTCGTAAAGGTAATAACTATAAAAATGTATGTAGACGGATATTAGATTGCGTTTTAAAAAGAATTAAAGAAATTGGAATAAGCCTAGAGTATTCTATAAAAGACTACTTCTATGTAGCTTAAAGAGTAGATTATAGAGACTTATATTTAAAGTGCAGTAAGAGAGTTTTAGGCTTCTTAAGCCAACGACATCGTTAAGGAATATTACATTTTTTATTTGACGCTTTGCGTTATCTTTAGAGGAAGTAATTAATCAGATTTTAATCCAAAGTGGGTCTAATTGTTACGTGACTTAATAACAGCGTTTATAATCTTTTGTTTTTTGCAGAGTGAAAATTTCATCGTTTATCCTAACTTAACCTAGATCATATAAGTTTCACTTATTACTTCGGCTAATTAAATTATCTACTTAATAGGTTTTGAATTTATTCTTCTTTTATTTCTTTTATTCTATGAGCACTAAGATTTAAAATTCTGTACTAAGCTGTGCAAAATGCTTGCGCCATGGTTATTTTTAAAGTACCTATTCCTTCCACTACATAATACCTGAGTATGAACAATGAAATCTTTAATAAAAAAATCTCCTTTAAAATTATTCCATTTTCACGTTATTCCATTTTCAAAATTCGCATTGTGTCATAAATGTCGCACGACACGAACCGTAACTGTAAGCCATAGCTCTTAAAACTTCAATAACGGTTTTTCGAACGTGATGTTTTGCCAAGATATTATCTCTCGCTCCCCACCGAGTCTTTTATATCTTTAATTGTCTGCCATATCTTCTAATAACTCCTTGACATGTTCGTAGAGGCCACCGTTATATCTATCTTATCAGTTCTATAACTGCACCTAGGATTTAAATGATGTTCTCTAACTTGCATGTCTGACAGATCAAGCAACATAGGTTTAATCTTCGAAACAAATCATTTAGTATTTGACAACCGCATTAATCTTAAAGCCGTTTTAAATCATTCCCTACCATTTGCCTTCGCAGAACTTTTATTATTGTTTTAGGATATTTCAATACCGTTTTGAATATTACACTATCATTCAAACACCACCCGTCGTTAAACATTACTGTTGAAAACGTTGGTTCACATCATGAACCTTTGCCGGCAAAAAAGCAACAATAACTCCAAAAGACTTATTGGGCACAACTGCATAGCATAACTGCGGCCATTCATAAGCGAGAGGAAACGAGACGGTTGGACGAATGGGAGAAAACGTATGCGTGTTTGAGAGAGCGAGGGAGATTGCATTCCAAATACAAACACAGCCAGAACTCAAGTTAACCGCCGCCCGCGCCGCTCCGCATTCGCCTTCACGCAACGATCTGGAGAGGACGTGTGCTGCGTCCGCGCAACAAACCCGAAACGATTATGGCACCGGACTCTCGTGGCAAAAAACAATAAATCGAACCTCGTAGTCGATTAAACAATCAATTAGTGACGTCATTGGTGTTTTGGTGAACCCGTGTCGAAGGTGCAGTGTTGTGTTTGTGCGTAACTTGAAGAAACGCCGTGGGTACTTTCACTGGACTGAAAGTTTTTAAATATTCATTCGGAACTTCTTGTTATATAGGACAAGAATGGAATGCGAGCAACAATGAGGTGAATATATAATGACATTAAGCGAAATTTAATTTTCTAAATTGCTTTCTAGCGCCAGCATATGAACAAGTCAGCTGATTCACAATCAAAGTTTTTGCTATACGATCTAATCTTTTTAAGAAAACAGGCGGTTGACACTGAATAGATAATGTATAATAGAATAGGCAGACGCATACATAATTGTCAATAATACATTAATCTGTGTCATTGGAAATTTGTGATGTCCATCAGAATTAAAATAATGATAAATGATTAGCAATTCCACGGACCTCAAAGTTTCATGTTGATCAAATTCTACTACAACAGAGAGACGGAATTGTCTTAATTCATTGTAATTCGAATATTATGGTTTTAAGTTACTTATAAAATATTCCACGTCCATATAAAAGCCAGATCTGTGTATAATGAAATTCACATCACGATATTAATGCGTTGTATGGTGTAGATGTGAATGTTTATATTCATTGTCATCACCAATATCAAGCCTCTATTCTTCCATGGAACACAGGTCACTTTTCATAATGAGAATATTTGGGACCATTGTCTGCCATGCTGACCAAACGTGCGTTGGCAGACTTCACATGCCTTAAAACACATTATAGAGAAGTCTAAGATTTCCGTAATATATTTGCCTTCAACGTTGTAGCAATATTTTAGTTTAAAAATACTTATAATTTAGTTTAGTCTCAGATACGAACACGAACAACAAAAATTCGAATTGAAGACTCCTAGAGTGGGAGGCTGAAAACCAGATCACTAGAATATCACTCCTTTGTAATCAATATTTGAGTTGATCAACGGAAAATTTATTTGACAGTAGAAAGCAATATAATTATTACATGTCACGACAAACTAAATAACAATGGCATTTGTGATGTGTAGATAAGAAAAGACATGCTATTCGGCTACTGAAAAAACCAGATGGGTCGTACGCTACTTTAATTATATATGCTGAACTATATTAAAGCTTAGCCATTTATAAGCTAAAATATTACAAATATTGATATTGATAAAGATGATGAATAACTTAAGAAATTTTAACCACAATAAGTATGATTTCGCTACTAATAAATTAATCTAACTTAAAGTAGCGCTTACATATAGCTCTGTCATGGTTTGCTGTAATTATATATATAGTTATTCTTCATTATACTTAAACATATTAATAAATAGATACTACTTATTGACAAATAAACGATTGATTTACGCGTAACAGCGATTAATAAATCCTTTTATTACGTAAGTTACGAGAAGAGTTCAGATCGCAGCTACACGAGGAAACAGAAGTAGAAGACCCAAGATTGGGCGGAGTAGCACTGCTTAATGGCAAACTATTTCCAGGAATTAATCTCCAAGATTGATACCTGTTTAAAATTATGTAAAAAATTATGTATACGAAAGTGTACCACATCAATGTAAAAAATTTACATGAAAATACTTATACATACTTATCATCTTCTTTTGTTCGCGTTATCTTGGTCATGCACATTGTAAGATTAGCATTTGAAGATGTTCTAGATAAAAATGTTTTCCTCTTAAACAGATAAGTGACGTAACGGGCCATATTTCCGACAGCTGTACATGTGCAAATCTTGACAATAGTATACATTTTACTAACCGTTTTGGTTAAAGTAACAAACGAAGTAATATTAGTATATTCAGAGCTCCGCGCAAGCGCATCTGATCTTAAATTATGTAGAAAGTATAGTACCTACTGTGACCACAGAGCTGAAAAACTAACTACATGTACAAATTTCTAAATGCATGCCTATATAGCTATAGGCATTCCTACATACACAAAAAAAATCACTAGTAAATGTTTCAGAAATATTGATTCTTAATAACAAGTGATCCGATAAAATCTCGGACTTAGGAACAGGTTACAGTTAAATAAAAGACATTAAAATAAATCTATTATAATCAGTATAAAATCAAAACTGCGTTCGCGACAGAGTATCAATCGACGCTCAACAAGAATTAATGCTCTCATAACTTAAACAATACGTTTTGATCATAAACATTGTTAACTAGTATTGGTGATATTACAATCTTGTGAATTAATGCAGTACCAATGAAATCATCTATGCAAATGGACGATAATAGCAAATTCGTGAGTCACGACTTAACCCAATATCAGATTGGCCCTCGGCCGTTTGTGTAAACTCCTGGATAAACCACATTCCAAGTTGAAATATGCCGATAGCCCAAACAAAATAAACGATGATATATGGGCTGAGTATATTTACATTGTCCTATAATCGACACTTGCTTGCCGTCCAAATTACATATTATTAAATTATCTAATTAGACAAACACACGTACATAATCGTACGTCGTACATATATAATTTATAAATTTATATATAAACATTTGTCACTAACATAGCACACGAGGAAGGAAGTATCATCATCCAACTGAAATTAAATGCACATTAACATTTATTGTAAAATTTCATGGAATTTTATGTCTGGTAAAATGGGTACAAATTACTTGAACAAGTTGACGTGTACTAAACCACAAAACTCGAAACGTTACTTTCCAAATAGTAAAAAAATGTCCCAATATGTGTAACTTAAGTATTATTTCATTGTTCAGATGTCAGAAATAGTTGTATGCAGTGAAGAGAATTGAATTTTACTTAATTTCATATTACAGTTGTCTCTGCTTGGGTTTATTCGTCATCATCATCATTAACCCTTTAATTTTTACTCTGGAGAACCCATGTCTCTCAGACATAAGAAGTAAAAAACACTTAACAAATATAATTGATAATAAATGGTACTCGCTCATGCGTTTCTGAATTAAAATTAGTTTTAAAATATGCCATTTTACATAGATACATGAAATCTTCAATAAAATTTAATTTAATCTCATAAGTTCCACGATAGTATAACTTAATAATAACTAGTCCATATTTGTTTAGCAAATGTGAACCTTTAACACATTATACAACACGCTTTACCATCGTTCAACATCATACAGATGCTGATGTGATGACGCGATAATCTACATTAATAGATCTTACTTACCAGTAAAATGTTCTGCATTAACATGCTCGTATAACTCATGTTATTAATGTAACAACGTTTGAAACAATGTCAAGTGTACGAAGACAATGACATGACTAATGTTCCAAGATCCGGAAACATGAAGGCAAATTATGTAAGACTTTGACAGTATGAAACGCTTTGTCGTTATATAGCTCAGCAATCATTTCTTTACGCTCGTTATTTTGGTCTTGAAATGTACCTTGATTATAGACCCGGAGGGTTGCTATGATATTCCACAGATTTATAATGGTCACCGGGCAATTTAGGTGAACAGATTCAATCAACAACAATTTGAACCCTCTTTATCGCTCCATTGTTTAATAAAAGTTTCCTCAAAATATGCAGGGCTTCAATTTTGTGGGTAGATAGACCATTAGGTGGTACTATTCCGACTTCTTTGCTGAGAATATAGCCATTTTAAATGCCCGATTGCTTAGATGGTTCAGATTTACCCATTAAATCTATTTCCATAATTGCACCAGTATATTTTTCAAGTTTTTTTTGCTGCTTTAATGTTACTGTAACCACCCCTTTATTCTATATTTATTTATAACAATGAAGACAAATCCGGTTAACTGCGATAAAAAAATAATTACATGATGTTCTTCGTATATGTCTATAAACTCTGCCGCTGTCATTTCATCTCATCATTCATTACTTCTTTTTATTTCTTCTTCGAAAAGTACGCAAAACAGATAGATTTCAAAGATAATTTACATCTCTTTTTTAGATATGGGTAAGTGTATAGAAAAATACAGTTTAAAATTGTTTCTTCAGATCCAGTTATGTTTGTTCAGTGCGTCTCGTGAAAATAAATCCGTCAGTTCATCTAATGATCTGGTGGGATACAAAAACTGGTAGCTCGTCATGCCTCATTAATTTTATCATCATAACGTTACTTAATTACCAGTTCTACGGGAAACGCTTTCTGGCTCTCACATAACTGCACCATATTACGTGTCGATAGTAGGCAGTTACGGTCGTATGCAACAACTTTGTATGGATTACATTGTTGGGGTTTTTAGTACAAGATAAGAGATGCGCTTAATTAGGAAAGGAGTCCAGCGGTGGACTTACACAAGAGGATAATGATGATTATGACGATGTGGCAGATCGAAAGAGTTCATATAACTGGTCGAAAATATCTCATCTTAAATGAAACCGTATCCATAATAGATAAGATACAAAAAATGACTCAGACAAATAGTCAACATTGGCGAGTTCAATCAACAAAAAAAAATTCATTGGACAAAACTATCAAATTGGACAAAACTGTTATTTTATACTTAAGAAAGAGCCTCATCATCAAAATTATGTAGCGTGGACTATTTTGCTTGAAATGCAGTAAAAACTTTCTATTAAATATCACTGGAATTACAAATCCTATTCTAGAGATAAACATATACGAAATACAGAATATACAAAGTTAAAGTATGCGCTAGGTCGTAAAATTGAATTGATTTTCAAGAATGGTAATCAAACTAAGCATAATTTGATTGTTAATAAGCGTAAAACACATTTCAATAATACAGCTTAAGATCTTCCTTAACACATAACATTAAAACACACACTTATTCTTATAGACCGTTTGTAAAAATATGATTTTATTTTATTTTCAAAGAAACAATTCGGGTCTGTGGACATAGAAATGTATGTTATTTACTACTCTCTGTGTATTAGGAATATAATAATAAAACGAAACTCGGGAATGAGAGACATTAAAAAAAATAGTCTATAAAAACAGTTCATTCACTCAATAGGTAACCGAAGAGCGAATGTAAAAAAATACGAAACCTTACAAAGACCTCTTTAGTAACACGCAACGGAAGGGTTTCTAGAAAATTAATCCTTCTTAAAACATTCTCGATAATATTAGTGACTTGTGCGTTTGGGATTGTTCATTTTGTATTTTTTTTTTTCTTTCCAAGAAATCGATAAAGCTTTACATTATGCCAGTAGGTATTTTAAACTGAAGAATTAGACAAGGGTGTGGTTGAAAAACAATTTGGCATAGGAATCCCCTCCTGTGCCATGTGAAGCTGAGCCAACTACTCTCCCCCATAAATATTGACATTTTTTTAATCTTTTTGTAATTGCTATAACTTTGTATTTTTATGAGCAAAAAAATATACTTCATTGTTATTATTATTAAATTGAAACACAAGTTATACATATCTGTTTTATATGTATACATATATGATCACGTATAATACAAATGTATCTCAATTGCAGTTATTACTGCTTCAATATGATGTCACTGCATAGAAAATTGCTAGTGGCTTAATCATTCTTAATTTGTCGCTCTCTTCCTAGATGCATTTGTCCCATTATGGAGCTGTTGTACCTACTCCTTTATATTAAGTCTGATTAAACATGTAAAGTTAACACAACATCACGCCTACATTTACCCGAAGGGGTAGACAGGGGATAGTAGTACACTCTCACAATTCTCCTTTTAGGTTATACGTCCCACTTTTAATAGGGGTGAGATTGTTGCATATCTTGCACAATTACAACCTTCGTGCTACTACTGGGAATTCCAAATTGGGATAACCCAAAAATACTATGAATGAATATGAATATACTCAATTATGAATAAATATTTTAATTTTTTTTTTAACTGTGCCCGAGCCGACGATCGAACCTAGGAATTCTTGATTGGCAGTCACGCTTGCAACTTCTCGATCAACGAGGCAGTGTAAAGTTAAATTAAAAAATCACCTTCGAAAATTTGTCTAAGTATTATCATCTACTATTCTATAAACCTAATAGTCAAGTCATGGAACAGTTGCTGACAGTTGGAACATGTATTTGAGTGTGGACGATCTCTTCCGAGCATCGATATTGTTTACGCGGCTGTGGAGACTGGTGCATATGTAAAGATTTGTTTCTTATATCACATGACATAGATGCATGATACGGTGTATGGAAATAGGCTGATCACCTATTCCATGGTGGGACCTAATATAATTGGTGAATCGTGGGAATGCACTACACTCCTCTGCCTACTTCTTCGGAGATTACAGGCGTAATGTTACGCTGTTTAACAAAGTACTAAATAAATTAAAAACATACAAATCGACTGGTTTTTCATCGCGTTCATTGCAACACTCTTTTAAATCGCCTACAAATCATTGGGCGGACTACCGCTACAGATTACAACTATTACACGAACTAGTATTCGCAACGGTTACGCGATTTGACGAACGCCACGCGATTGTTGAATCGACGGGTTTTTGTTGAGTTCGTCGACAATCGTCATTGTCGGCGCTCTAGTCGTTTTCCGACAACTTTGACATGTTGAAATGTCGAAGATAATTACGTATACTGCCAGTGTTTTGGGAGCCATGCCTCACAAGAACATTTTAGATATAGTTTTTTTGTTTTTTTTATATCATTATTTTCAGTGCCTAGTATTAATAATAATACTAATTATGTTTTTCAAATATATATGTCTACTAGACAGATTCTGTAAAATAATTGTTCTAGTGTGTATATCGTATTGGTATAATTCAAATTTAGAATTTATAATTAAATGATTGATACTGGCGAATTCCTCTGCTTTGCTTATTATATTTACAATGTATTTTATGCGCAGAGGAAAAAAAACATCAAAACATAGACAGCAATAGAAAACAATCAAACAGATACAAAGTAGTTGTTGCTTACAAAGTATCTTTGTGAGCAACATTATTTGTTTCACGTTTGTAGCTAAAATATATAAATTATCTGAATTAGTTGATAGCGAGATGGTTTATCGTCACTGAACACATAGTGCTTATAAAAGGTGGTTATTTCTAGCAGTGACTTGAAGTCTGGACCTGTGCCCGGCGTATGGCAATAGACTCTCCATCTATTCCGTAAGAAGTTCATGTAACTGTTGAAATGTGCGAGTGTACTACACTCCTCTGCCTACCCCTTTGTGGATCAGGCGTGATGATGTTACGAAAAGTTTACATTGAACGACGATATCGCAATATATTTTTTTGATAAAGGCCAAATGACTAAAAATAAAATGACTAAAAAATAAAATTAAAACTTAATTGAAATCTATACAGCAGTTTTTCCCTGATGTGCACCCAACGGCACGCCTCCATCATTTTATTTATATATAGATTGAGTTAAATAGATTAAAGTCACTTATCATAATTTGCTGTTTGTCCATTTATCTAAATTTAATTGATTTCTGGCTAATTGGATAATTATGTAATCGTGTTTGATTGACTTTTTTATTTGTAGTCTTATTTATCGTTTATGAAGATACATTATTAATTGAACTAATCGCTTAGCTACAACTTTTATATAATATGTATTGAGTTACAGATACATTGAAAAAAAGTATCACTCATTGTTTATATTTATATTGTCAATGTCAGACACACAATAGTCTGTGGTGAAACAGTAGCGCAGAGTACAGATTATATAGAGACATACTCTACCACGCGAGAGCCTTAATAATTTTCAAACTTAAAATGTAATGATTTACGGTCTAATTTACACTACTGCTGGACTACTAGTTCGTATAACTTGGCTGCTGATACATCTATTAAAACATAACACATTATATCTTAAGTTAAAAATGATAATAATTTACATTACGTGGTTGGCAGAGAGCACCGAATGCCAAATATCGCTATCCTTACAAATATAACTGACTTCTTCATTACTAACATCAATTGATATTAAAAGATGTTGTTGTACCAAAGCATCAATAAAGATGTATTAAACTATAGATCATTGTAGCAGATCGGTCTCAGGGGCGTGTGACGTCACTACCGGAAGTAACGCTTCAATATACCGGTTCAATATCATAATGGCGTAGTTACAAATCTATCAACAAGTTAGTTCAACGTTTAAATGAACAGCGGTTATTAAGCTTTCCTATATAACGTGATTCTGAGATGACTTAGCTCTTTTGGAAAACAATGTTAATATTATTCTTGTAAGAAGAGTCCCTTTGGTGTGTTCGATGGTTCTCTATAAATAAACCATGGGAAACTCTACACATGGTGTTAGTGCGTCATACCGTCGACAGCTTGATGACTTCTCAGTCCCTAGCAACAGGAAACACCCTTGTCAACTTTTTGAAATATGAGCGAGACGGAAGATGTTCTTGGGCTGATCTGTTTTTATTCTGCTTCCTTATTTCGTGTCCCGCTTTGTGTTTGACCCGAATAATATTTTAAGAGCATGTCAAATTTCTTCAATATGAATTGAAGTACCTCGCCAACAGGAAATTTCTGTTTCGAAGTGGGCAAAATATGAGGTAGAAATAAAAAAATCTGTCTTTAATG
>DWMG01004292.1:0-11054 GCA_018244855.1 Elbella merops | reverse complement strand
ATTTTCTAATTTAGATTTTCTAGTAGTTGTTCGGAGTCTGGATATGTGCCCGATGCATGGCAATAGGCTCACCACCTATTCCTTAGTGGGACATAAACGTAACCGGTGAAACGTGGGAGTGTTCTGCATACCTCTACATACCTCTTCGCGGATTACAGGCGTGAAGTTACGTTTCAAGCTAACTACCATCTGTTACAATGCTTAAAAGTGTACAAAACTGTCAGTAAACTAAAGCTGGAACAAAAACACTGAGTTTCATAATATCTAGAGCAAGTATTCCCTCGACGACACACTAGAGAGCCTTACTGTATAATATTTTCTCAAAGGTATTATATCTCAATTTTCTCCTAAAATAGTAGATTTCTCCTTACATTTTTCACTGTATACCAGTAAAATATACTATAATTATTCTTTAGGTGATATTGGTGGACATTGGTATTTCTAGGGCTTAGGATTTATTATTATTTGTTAGGCGGAAGCTTCGACGTTCGGACTTAGTATCAAATCATATATTTTAATTTCAGCTATAAATATTAAAGTATGAGATTACGACAGATAAAATATGATCATTAGAGACTATCAAAATGTATAGCACACAATTAAAAAAATAGAATATGAAAGATCTTAATTACAAAATTCGAATAATTAGTTATTAGCGTTTAAAAATTCTTATTTAATCAAATTAACTCTCTACATTTTTTATTCGTGAGCTATTGAAAGATATATGAATATGTATTATTAAAATATCTGCTTATTAATACTGTTTTTAAATTGAAAATAAAAATCGTGCGGATTCATAATTCTATCATATTTTTAAAAACAATAATAATATTGTCGCTCGCAGAATTGAAAATGTTTTATCTATAAACTTAGATGTGATCAAAGAAAAATATACTCGGAAATATTAGAAATTCTTACTTACTTCTGTGACTTTGATAGTAGTCACGTCTATTTCTATCTGGACTCGGGGCACAGTTCATTTTTATTTGTATAAACTCCGAGTGAGCAAATGTTAGAGAACATTTTCATTAAATATTTTTCTATTTTAAAAATAATCATTAATGAAATCTAATATAATTCACCGTTTTGCTGTAAGTATTTTAATATAGTATTTGTCAATATTACTTTAATAATTATAACTTTTATTTTGGTCCAATATCCATATTCTGTGTTACATAGTAAGACATACCTACCCACTGTTTTTATAAATGCTGTTTATTAGAACAGTTATCAATGTACTTCTTAAAATAATAAATTACGCACATATAAATATAATACCGAAGAGTATAAAGAAAAGAAAAGATTGAGGAAATAAAATGTCGAGGCCAAAAATAAACCTTCGTAGGATGTCCCGAACAAGACTTTTCCATTTTTCCCGCTGAGTTCAATTTCGGTAGAAAACATAAGAAGCAATGACATCTACGTGCCGAATACTTATTTACTTGAGTCACTGGGAAAATAAGTTTGGTAAAAGTAAAAAAGGAAAGTTAAATAAATTAACATTTTATTAAGTATAATGTTTCTTATGCTATCATAGTTAAAACAACGGTACTTATTTTCACATAGAAACTAGAGACATCTATGATCGAATAGATCTAAATTTTTATGTCACGTATGGCAATGGTCCCACAATACGAAAATTCATTTGGTTTGTTAAATTGTAAAGTGCTTAATTTAAGGAATTTATGATAGGGATAAATACAAGTTAGTACAAAATCACCTTTTTGGTGACTACAAAGTGATAGTAACAGTCAGAGGGTTGTTAGCTCCATACTTTATATCATAGTTTAAACGACTTTTGTTGTAACGTACTGCTCAAAAAACTTTTGACCTAAGACACAATTATAGTGCTGTTTATTGTGGATATGTTCATATGTGCAGTAGTAGCGCCAGCTTACCTTTTATAGCTGTGGTAAAAAATTGTAAAAAAATTATTGTAAGCATCAGTTATGGACGCGAGGAATAAGGAAATAGAAAATAGGAATCTAGCATACATTAGTGACAGGTGAGTAAAATTTTTGTGTATTTTCGGAAGCATTATTAGATAATGTAAGTTAAGGTACCTAAATTAAGTTGCTCGTTGTCTTAATTATGTACACAAATTTTTAATTGTAGTATATTGATTATTACGTTAAAAAACTTACTTTTATTTAAAAGCAAAATTTTTACCTCTTTAGTAAACAAACCTCGCCTGGAAAATAAATTACTCGGTAGCTAAAATATTCAATACATTTATTAGACAATACCTTCGCAACAATAAAAGGACAATTAACAATAGCGCTTTAGAAAGTTTACATTGTCTGTATTTGTACGCTACTTGTCAATAGATGGCTCTGCGCGATTTATTTCTTACAAGTCCGATCTTTGGGGGGCCGCGGGCGGAGGGGGACAAAGTTGCGCGTCCCCACTGCCACTTCCACGAGTCAAGCTTTACACTTGACAGTCGCAACGCAATCGCGCCGCAGAGAGGTCGCATCACACTTCGCGCCGATCTCTCTCTCATACACGCAATAAATATTTAATAACACAAAACTGTCAAACGATCAACGCCGATCCATGAGTGATTATAAATTAACGTATAATTTTTTAAGGACTAAAAACACTTTATACAACGGACTTAGTGAAGTGAAATGCTAACAAGTTTTTCTTCAGCGCTTGAGTGTGCTACGGACTTTGTTTCGGAAATGGTGGTATCGACCCACGGGGAGTGTTTATGAGACGTTATAATAGTGAAATGAAATAAATGTCTGTGATAATGTATGCTGTTGCGGCTGTGTTTTGTGCGCTGCTGCACGTCGGCTGGACCGCCGGTTCTTACGGCTCGGACAACTGCGTTCGAGTCGCCGATAAGAACTCTCCAAACAATGTGCTGTGTAAAGTGCGGACTCTTGAAGGGGATGGAAGTAGTATCGCCTCGGTGACATCTGACACGAGTCGCCTCGCCATCGAATGCAATCACCTGCTGCTCTTCGAAAGTTCTCTCCGAGCGCATTATTTTAGCGCCGTGGAGGGTCTTTCGAAACTCTCAATAAGCAATTGTAAATTGCTTCACGTGCCAGACAACACATTTCAAGACCTAAGTAAATTAAAAAGGCTGAAGCTGCGTTCAAAGAACTCTGAATGGAGTCCCACAAAGAATATGGAAATATCTTTGAACGCGTTCAACGGATTGTCGGAACTGCAGTCGTTAGATCTCGCTCAAAATAACATCAAGTTTGTTCCTTCCGGTGTGTTTTGCTCTCTGGAAAATTTGAATACTCTGAATTTAACGCAAAATAGAATAAGAACGGTCGGTCAACTTGGTTTTGGTCAAGGATGTGGATCGGGCTTACATTCTTTGGATTTAAGTCATAATGAAATAAAGACACTACCAGAAGAATCCGAATTATTGAAATTAAGAGGTTTACAGTACCTATACCTACAACATAATAATATAACCGACATATCAAGTGAAGCTTTCAATGGACTCGTTGCAATGAGAATTTTAAACATATCATACAACCGTCTTCAAACATTACCTGAAGGTTTATTTGCAAACGCTAGAGAATTAAGAGAAATATACCTGAATGATAATTCGTTATTTGAATTGGCTAGAGGAATATTTCATCGTCTAGAACAGTTGATCGTTTTAGATCTATCAAGTAATCAACTTACAAGCAATCATGTTGATGACGGAACTTTTCTGGGACTGATTCGCTTAATAGTTTTAGATCTGTCCAACAATGCTTTAACAAGAATTGATGGGAAGACATTTAAGGACCTATTCTTTCTACAAATACTTAACTTGAAGAACAATTCAATTGGTTACATTGAAGAAAATGCTTTCTTACCTTTGTATAATCTTCATACATTAAATTTGGCTGAGAATCGGCTACATACAATTGACGAAAACTTATTTAACGGTCTGTTTGTTCTAAGCAAGTTGACTCTTAATAATAATTTGCTTGTGAATATAGATCGAAAGGCATTTAAGAACTGTTCAGATTTGAAAGAATTGGACTTAAGCTCAAACCAGCTATTGGAAGTTCCCGATGCTTTGTGGGAGCTTTCTTTTTTGAAGACTCTTGATTTGGGAGAAAATCAGATATCTAACTTTAGAAATGGTTCCTTTAAAAATCTCAATCAATTAACTGGCCTAAGATTAATTGACAACCAAATTGGAAACCTAAGTGTCGGCATGTTTTGGGATCTACCTAGCCTGCAAGTATTAAATATTGCAAAAAATAAGATTCAATCGATCGAGCGAGGAACTTTCAGTCGCAATTCACAGCTGGAGGCAATAAGGTTGGACGGAAACTTTTTGACTGACATCAACGGCGTATTTTCAACGCTTGCAAGCCTCTTATGGCTTAACCTATCGGAAAATCATCTAGTGTGGTTCGATTATGCGTTTGTGCCCAGTAATTTGAAATGGTTAGACGTGCACGGTAATTTTATTGAACACTTGGGTAACTATTACAAGTTGCAAGAACAAATCCATATAAAGACATTGGACGTTAGCCATAATCGTATAGTGGAAATATCGCCTATGGCAATTCCTAATAGTGTAGAATTGTTATTTATAAATAATAACTTTTTAAATAATATACACGTGAATACGTTTTTCGACAAAAAGAATTTGACGCGTGTGGATATGTATGCTAATGAAATTGTACATTTAGAACTTAATAGTTTACGTTTAATGACAGTGCCCGAAAATAAAACGTTGCCCGAGTTCTATATTGGTGGTAATCCGTTTCAGTGTGACTGTACTATGGAGTGGTTGCCAATAGTAAATAACATGACGGCTATGAGACAGTATCCGCGGGTGATGGACTTGGAAAATGTTTTGTGCAAAATGACGAACACTCGTAGCGGAACTCATGTGCCCTTAACAAATCTTAAAACATCGGACTTTCTGTGTGAGTATGAGACTCATTGTTTTGCAATTTGTCATTGCTGCGACTACGATGCATGTGACTGCGAAATGACTTGTCCACAAAACTGTACCTGCTATCACGACCCGTTATGGAACACTAATGTCGTTGATTGTTCCGGGCAATCTTCTGTGGAAATACCTCAGAAAATACCTATGGACGCGACAGAAGTATTTTTAGATGGAAATAATGTGAAAGAACTACAAGACCATGCATTTATAGGACGACAGAAAATGAGATCTCTGTATGTTAATAACAGTAACGTGGATAGTATACAAAATAGAACTTTCGCTGGTCTTTCCGCCTTACAAATACTTCACCTGGGTAACAATAAATTAAAAGAATTAAAAGGGTATGAGTTCCTGCAACTCAATAGTTTAAAAGAACTGTTTCTACAAAATAATCTTATCAGTCATATCGCTAACATATCATTCCTTTCTTTAAAGTCATTAGAAATATTACGCCTAGACGGTAACAGGTTAGTCGATTTCGGAGTTTGGACTTTTAGTAATAACCCCAACTTGAAAGCCCTGTCTCTTGGAAATAACTTGTGGTCTTGCAAGTGCCGGTATTTACAAGAATTGACTGCATATTTAGCTGAAAATGCACAAAAAATTATCGACATTACAGATGTATGGTGTTGGAATGGAGACGCGAAGCCGCCTCAGAAAAAAGAGCTCAATTTAAACGGCACTGCCTGCAGCGATTATTATGCTGATAATTCAGTCATCGGAAACATGTTGGTGTCGAACTATGTTCCCATGATGGTCTCGACTCTCACTGGCTTTATGTTAATTTTATTGGCTCTTGTCGTATTATTTCTTTTTAGAGACTCGCTTAGAGTATGGCTTTATACAAACTGCGGCATTCGTGTTTTCTCATTCACCGGCGCATTTGAAGACGGCGAAAAATTATACGATGCGTATGTTTGTTATAGTCCGAAAGATGAAGAATTTGTTGTGCAATCTCTAGCCAATGAACTTGAAAACGGGAACCCTTCATATCACCTCTGTCTACATTACAGAGACATTCCACACCACGGTACTCAGTATATGCAATGTGCACCACCTGTAGTTGAGGCCGCGGAAGCATCTAAGCGAATTATATTAATACTAACGAGAAACTTTATGCAGACAGAATGGTCACGATACGAATTCCGACAAGGGTTACATGAAGCTTTAAAAGGATGCATTTATAAATTAGTTCTAATAGAAGAGTGCTCTGTGGTTGCCGATGCTATGTGCGACCCGGATTTGCGACCCTACCTCAAAACGGGCTCGCGGTTAAGATGGGGTCAAAAGCGATTTTGGGAGCGTCTGAGGTATATGATGCCCGACGCGTCGCATCCTAACCACAAGACGAGGACGCATAGCTATAGTAGAAAGAATATTAATACGTACACGTTAGATTCATCCGTACCCAACGGTGGGAATCGAACACTGCCTTTTCCGGACAAATCTCCGGTGTTAGGTGGTGGAGGGCAGGGTGCAAGTGCACCCCCAGAGTACAGTACAGAAGTGCGGCAATCGCCATCGGCTGCGAGGCAAACGCAAGGAGTGGCATATGGGCCGGATGGTAGGCCTATATCAGATCACATCTACTCCTCAATAGACTCAGATTACTCGTCACTAGAGCACGGTATGGCGCCAGGTAGACGACGGGACATGCGCCAATGGCCGCCACCGCCGCCACTCGTAGACACGGGCAACGCCGTGCAAGCTTACCTAGTCTAGACGGGCCTTCGCCCACTTCCAGTCACAACTATGTAAATATGTAGATGTTAATATTAGCGCGCTGTATATACTGTAATTATTAGTTGTTAAGTGCTATACCAAATTTTTATGTAAGTGAACTTATTAATGCCTGTTCGTTATCCTCTGTATAGATTTCGTAATAAAATTTTAAAGACTGCTGTAGCATATGAATATTGTAAATAGCAAAACAAGTGATCATACTATATTAATATCAGTAATATGGCGTTATTTATACACTATGAAAATAAATTGATGAAGATTTATAATGAAAGTCTATGATTATTATACATCCCT
The DNA here is from genome assembly GCA_018244855.1 of Elbella merops. NCBI lineage: Eukaryota > Metazoa > Arthropoda > Insecta > Lepidoptera > Hesperiidae > Elbella > Elbella merops. Next base: position 4,090 of record DWMG01004292.1, on the reverse strand, counting down.
TTCTCTTGACATCTTACATATGACAATTGAACACTTACAAATGAAATTATTTTTTGATTAAATTAAAATTAAATAAAATTATTTTTAATAGTAATATTATTTTTGATACAACTTGAAGTCAGTTGATATACACATATTTCTGAATAAATGATCACATATAATTTTTACACTCACATAAAGTACATACATTAGCACATCACACACATGTTTGTTCTAATGGTAATTGCCCAGTGAATAACAAGCAATATATACAGTAACGATAATATACGAGTAATAAACTCGAAATAATTTTACTTACATTTAAAGTTTATATAAAGTTTATTTGCTTGGTACTTTTTAATATTTTTGTTGTTATAATTATAAAAACGCACACTGGAACACTGAAATTGAGTATAATTGTTCCACGGTTTGTGTAATATAATAATGTTATTAATTCTGAATTCAAATAATTATGGCTTAGCTTACCTAATCTTTGAGCAATTACAGTTAATTATAGGGAAATTATTACTGCAATTATATTAATAGAAGGGTAATTAAAGGCTCAAATAGCTTTAATTTAGTTAATTTATAAATATGTGAATATTTCAAGGTATGATTCTAATATTTGAACGAAAATTAAATTCTTTATAAGGAAAATACTTTTTTCAAAATTTCTATTAAGTAATTTAAAACTGGGCTTATATTGATTATGATGATGATGATGATGGTGATAATATATAATATATAAAAACTGCAAAAACCTACAATTAATAAAATAAAACATTCTAAGTGTTATTTGTTGTGTTATAATTATATGATATTAAGTAACCAAAACCGCCAAATTAGAAAAAAAATGCTGTTTTAGTATATTTGTTAATTTATTGCAACGCTTTTTATTTAAATTAAAAAAGTTTTACATAACTTTTTTGCTATATAATACGCACTGTAATTATTTGAAAATAAACTTAATAAGTAAACATTATTTGCATACAACGTGTCAAACTGTTACATACACTTTGCATATAATATTGATAATATTGAACTGTGTTGGGGATTTTTTAACTATGCATATACTCGGGATTATACATATTTATTAATTTAAAGGGTTTAAAACTTTCATATTATGACAATGACATCATATTTACAATAATTGTACTTAATTACCGAGTCGATGTATTCGTGACGTGTATTAAGGAGATATTATATCTTTAATAGAAAATGAGTTATACCAACTGATTTATTTAATATTTAACGATCGTTTACATTCTATTTATTATAACTCGAATTTTAGTATAATATGTTATTAGATTATAACTTTGAAATGATTCCGACTTAAGAACTAGAGTACCGTCAGTTTTCTATTATAATAAAAACATAATTCCAGAATTTAATAAAGCAATATCAATTGAATGTATAATTCGAATAATTAATTACTCATATAGTATATTATTGTATATAAAGCTGGAAGTTTTATCCTCAGAATAGTAAAAAACCATAAATGGTATTGTAATGGTCGGAATACGTAAAGAACAGACAGATCGAGCGAGTTTATTTCACTTATTAGACTATTCGCATAGTTTACGGCCGTCGGAAATTCACTTTGGCTTGATTCCAGTAGCCCGAGCCTCTTCCCGTTTTATTATAATTGCTCATTGTGTATGATTCGCCTACGCGGCTGACTCACGGGATAATCTAGTTCGGAGAAATGCTTATGCCGTATGTGTGCTGGGCCAGATCGATTATGTAACATGTACCTATATAAAATATTGCTTTAGTGTTTATTATTTAATACCACTCATTAATTCTCGCCGCCAACCAACTTAAAGTATGTTAAAATATTTTTTATTCAGGTCTCCGTCTGACGCAGCCGCCTTCGGGTTCGCCATAATTAATTCACCCTTTTTGTTATATTTATATTAGGGTAGGAGGAATAAGTTGAGAACATTTGTAAAATGCATTCACACGATTTTTATTTTTAAATGGAGTAATTTAAATGAAGTTTGCAAATATCTGTCACAGGTATAATATCAGTTATGAGGAAAAACTTGTACGTTTCCGAGTTCTCCATTAATGTTAACGCTGGAGCAGACGTGTTCTGGAGTGGGTGGAGACCGCGACGTGGTTGGATGTGAAGAGCTGAAGGTCGAGCTCAGTGGCGTGCCATTGGAGAGGCCTATGTCCAGCAGAGGACAGGAGTAGGCATCAGTCTAACATTCGTCATCAGATGATGATGAATGTTAATGCGGCATCTCTAAGGCGAAGATTACCAACTTACACTTGACTGGTTTGGCCTCAATTCTCTTCATTCTGACAGAGACCTATATTTAATTATAGAACAACAAAAGTGTTGACTTTGATAATGATAATAATATATTTTTCCAGTCCTAGATAACTTTTCTAGTTTCTCAATATTTCAAAATGTATGTAGGACTACCTAACTGTTTAACATAAATTAATGGAAATATATTTTCACTACATTTAAATTAATTATCAAAGTTAATAAAGGGTTACTTCCGCATTTCACACTAGGCTAACATTAATTAGCTGTAGAAGTACCTACACTGAATATTAAAAGTTAATTATTTGAATGACTCGACTAAGTTGTTATTCTGAGGGCATTCATTCATGATTGTTTATATTGTTCAATGTCGATGACTCATAGATTATAATCCTTTTCTAGGAAAGGTTATTTTACATAGTTCCACAGTCTAGTCCTGTGTGTGAAACAAAGTAAGGGACATAAAGAAAGATTTAATGATAGTTATGGCGTGTTTCAAAAAATTTATTCTTGTTTCTCAGTGCATCGTTAATGCAATTAAATACGCGCTCATTTAATCGCTTGTATGTAAAATAATAGGTTATCTAGATTGCTGATTTAAATCTGAATACAGTGCTTCCGTTACCAGCTCCAATTAATTGCGAGTTTGCCTTTACATCATTAAAATTATGCTCAGTTTAATATTAGCAATATTTAGTGTTACTTTAGAGTGTACTAATTAAATGCTAGTGTTAATTGGTATATTTATGATTATCACGTATTATACTTATCAATGTTTAGTTAAAACTGTGTTCGAATTTCAAAAATAAGGAAAAACTGTATCAGTTTGGTTTAATCAAATACCATTAATTAGCAAAAACATTTATTTGGTAATTAATAGTTGCTGGCAAATAATATCACAAAATTGTCGTACTGATAAAAAAACTTAGTGTGTACGAGTATTTTATATATTTAGTTTTGTGAGCGTATTTTCTTTGTATAAAAAACTCGTCAATACTTTTACTTATACCGTGATCCTTAACTATTTTGTTCTAAAAATGTTACCAATTTATGGCTCTTGTACTCTGTGTTACGGCGAGGTACGAACAAAGGGATTTTTAACTACTTTTTACTTCAAATACGGTTTTTTTTATGTGAGCTTCAGTTGTGTCATTGGTTTTCGACGGTGACGCATTTAAAAATATTGCTGTACGTATTTTTATAGCTTTACCTTTTATACCTTTCTATTTATAGCATTGAAAATGTTTTTTAAAAGTTGCACTATTGAGTTTTTTTTTTAATAAATTTGACTAACATTCGTCAATCATGTACCATATCTATATCATATACTTATGTATTACTTATGAATAATTTTGTTTTAATATATAAATATTTTTTTTTAATTAATATTAAGCAACCAAAACTACAGAACAAAGTCTATGACCAACATATATTTTAAAGCTAAGGTCTAACTGAATTCTCTGCATTTGCAAACGTCACTATAACTGTCAATAAGGATGACTTTAGTACCATAGTACGTGAGTTAAAGCATTCTCAGTATGTTAAATATGTCAGTCGGCAACCATTTTTAAATGAAACCTCTTGTCGTATGACTTATACAACGTTTACATCAGTATACAATAACACTAACCACCAATAATGGGTCATTGCAAGTTGGTGCGCGGTGGCTACGTAATAATATTTTATTATTCAAGCTCGTATGTTTGTGAATAGAGACAATAAAGAATGAACGGCAATTTTCATGAAAATAAGACTATATCTGCGCTCTAGAGTGAACCCACGTCTTACAATTGGATATCACATTCGATTTTTCATTCACTTCACGTGCCTTTG
>DWMG01004291.1:0-11055 GCA_018244855.1 Elbella merops | reverse complement strand
AAGTGTGACTACCGATCGGGAGGTCCTGGGTTCGATTCTCGGGTCGAAGCCTACAAAATTTTCTAATTTAGATTTTCTAGTAATGGTTCGGAGTCTGGATATTTGCCCGATGCATGGCAATAGGCTCACCAACTATTCCATAGTGGGACGTAAACGTAACCGGTGAAACATGGGAATGTTCTGCATTCCTCTGCCTACCTCTTCGGAGATTACAGGCGTGAAGTTATGTTTTTTTTATGTATAAGTTATTTAATATGTATAATATAAATAATTGTAAAGTGACTCGCATGTTCAACCTAGATATAATAACTGACAGTAGTTATTTTCTTGTTTCAGGTAAGATGAATGTTTCAGCCAGAACGCGAATCTTTAGCTACGGGAAGTTTTCTCTTTTAATTTCCTTTACCACTCCTGTGCCACTTTGTATTACCTTTCTCTTGTGATATAATAAGTGCTTCACAGAAACTGATTACAACTTATTTAAATCATCAAGAGGTATTAAAAAGTCCACTCGAATATTTGTAAAAAGATAAAGAAATGTCCAGAAGTGGACTAAGATAGGCCGATGATGATGAAGCAAATAAAGTAGGTAATTCGAATAACGTTCTCTTAAATTCAAAATATATTAAATTTAAATGACATAGATAAATTATACATTTTATTTAATGTAAGCAGTCCTGAATCCTGTAATTCCTGTAAGTCCTGTAAGGCTGAATTACGCACAATGTGAGAAGTATCAAGGCTAAATTACATACTCAACAGTCCGTTCTCCCGTGAACTTACAACGTTAGATTTAACGGACAGGAGGGAATGAAAGAACAGACATCAGGCATGCAAGACCATGGTCTCATATAGGACATTTCACCACAAACTAGAGACGAAATGCTCATGACATGGCTCAATACATAGTCCCTATAAGGTGTGCTCGGATAGAGACTAAAGTCCCCGTAGTCCGTCATCCTCGTTTAACGCTGCTGATGACGCCGCAAAACGGCACCCAGCCAGCTAGCCAGCTAGTCGCCAGCAGCCAACATCTGGTCTGTTGTGAGTATGTTATTGGATCTGGCTGAAAGCTCAACCATTTAAACAAATCATACAATGTTCCCGGGTAGTAAACACTTGATATACTATGAATATGAATGGTTCGCAACAAATACACAAAATATTGGGCAAAACGTTTCTGAGCTTCGCTGTTTTGGTCTCTGCAAATTGGATAAAGAGATAATCCTATTATGAAATCCTCCAACTCCTTCTTATGTTATATTGGTTTGCTCAGTGAGATTGTGATCTATTGTACATACATCACTTAAAGAAAAAAACACAATCTCTTTATATCTCGAATTGCAAAGAAAACATTTATATTTTATTACATTAAGTGAATGAAAAATGTTATATACATCTGTATACACCACCATATATCATATAAATCAAGTCCTGTGTAACGTATACATAAGTAGATACATATATGTATGTATACGTTACCCAGGACTTGACTTATTTATTACTGGTGTATGTACACATTTCTAGAATATGCTTTACAAGAACACGAATATTGGAGCAGCAGATTTATAAATATTTGTTTCTTTTCAATTTTCTTGTAGAATTGCTTACGACTACTACCAAAGACGTACATTTAAATAATAGGTAATAGTTCAAAAATTGATCTTATCATATTTATGTTTTTAGAAATGGTTACGAATTCATTTATAAAATAGAAGCTTAAACTTTAACTTTGTGTACATTGACAGAGTGGGAATCGTGCCATGTGCCTCTCATGCTGTCAATTCAATATTTACATATTATTGGTATATGAGAGTAAAACCTTCACATTTGTCGAAAATATCTTTGAACATACATTGATATTTTGAATATACATACATCACTTATTATTATATTCAATTTATATTACTTTCTACCTCATGTACAAAAAGGAAGGATTTGACCTCACAACGTCAGTATTCTTAAATATTTATTTATGGATAAAAATAACGAAAACGATTTTTGTATTTATCGTACTCCACGGATCACAATATAAATATGATATACAAAAATTATTAAAACGAATTATGTCTCTTAAACGAAGTTGTCACTGACTCGGCTAATATCGCTATTTTCTACGACGGTATTTCTAATAGTAGCTCAGAGTTCATCCCCTAATCCATAATGGGACGTGTAACGTAACTGCCGAATCGCAGATATGTACCTACTACACTCCTCTGCCTATTCCTGCAGGGAAACATTATGCCTGATAATGTTATATTTACATGTCGTGTTGTAAGCAGTAACCCAAATTTCAGTAACCTGAATGGACTATTGTATCATGTTGTGCTCTTTATATTATTACACTACATATTTTTGTCACTACACTTAGTGCTACCTGGAGGCTTACCTACCTTCTCCGGGATGATTCTCAAGGGATCTACTGCCACAGTAAGTAACCCCTTTTGGAGGTGAGTTAACGGCCCTTACAAACTCAGTGATCGAAGGCGACAAGTCTTTCTAGATAAATAACGCGTGACCTGCCTCCTTTGATGATTGCCTGAGACATGTAAATCGATCTAAGAATTTTGCTCATAGAAATCATTTGATGACTACGGCTTAAAATAGTTCTTGTAATACCTACATATAAAAATATAGACATAATCTGGATTACCAAATGAAGTACCTATATTATAGCTCAAGCTTAGAAATATTTTTATATAAACAGTATACAAAAGAGAGCACACAACTTGTAAACTTAATAATTATTTAAATCCAATTATTATTCAAAAATGTGCATTGTCGAATTAACAACGTAACGCATGTAACATCACGCCTATAATCCCCAAAGAGGTAAGCAGCGGAGTGTAGTACACGCTCACGTTTCACCAGTTCCTTTATATCTAAGTTTTACTATGGATTAGGTGGTTAGCATACTCAAATCTTAAAATCCACACCTATTTTATTGTTTTGTGTGTGTTTAAAATGTTAACTAAATTTAAGATTGCAACAAAACAATTAAATTTGGAATAAAAGTATCACAATTGAGAATCATAATGTTAAATGGCAAACAAGCATTTATTTTATTTTTATATAACTAATGAAGATAAGACTTGGTCAGTAACCTGTACAGGCTGCCATCTGCATTAAAGCAGAATGGTACAATATGTTCCAGGCCTGGCACAGTTGCGGATGTCCAGCTGGGGGACGTAAAGAGGGTAAAAAGGGTTGCAATTAATATTTTGAATATATATAATATAAACCATGTTCGGGCTACAACAAAGTCTATTGTCACCCAGAGCAATTCTACAAAAAGCATTGTTTCGCGAAACTTTGAAAGCGTTTAAAATATGCAAGAGCAATATCGTTTGAGCTCTGTCCGAGCAAGTTTTGTGATGTTTCACCCATTCTCTTTCTGTGTATTATGTATTGGTTTCGTTACGTCTGTTAAACTTCAAAATTGTTTACCTCACGTATCACCACCGTGCATTATGAATTAACGAGTTTTTTAACAGAAATGTGCTTTCTTATAAAGCTAAATATTTAATTCTGTAAAAGTACTGGCTGTTATTTCAACACTATTGAAACGTACGTATATTATACTTATTAATAAAGTAACAATATATTCATATATATTTATGGAATAATTATATAAATGAATATACCTCCACAAAGGGACTAAGGACAGAGGTACGAGTAAAACAGCGGACGAGTGCGGACTGAAATGATATTGATGATGAAAAATCCATACTGCATTTTAGTGGACAAGTGTACTGTGTACGGACAGTGTACTGACAACTGCCATGCCGTTTTGCCCTAATTTAGTTTGATGTTTATGTTGCACTGTTTCGTTCGCAAACACCAGAGAAATAGTTATTAGCCTTTACTTGTCTGTTTTCTTTAAATGTCCAGTAGACGTCTATTCGTGGATTAGTTCATTTTTTACCTCTACGGATGCTCAGTAATTAGTAGGAAATCCATTCCCTTTTTCACATTCTTGTCAAAGTTATACGATAAAGCATACCTACACTTCGTGATAACCTCTATATGCCGGGACATGGAATAATTAAAAATTTATAGAACCCAAGTATACACAGCTTTACGTTTACTCAGCCTTGTTAATTACACCGACGTTTCATTACTGTTAAATGATTTAAAATGAACAAGTCCGGTCACGGAAATTCATTCACCTACCATGCATTGATTGACAAATACAATTTAATGTGAAAATCAAGACTTCCCATGCCAGCTGTGAATTAATTTATTATTTATTTATTCTAATCGGATATGTTAAATATAGGATTAACTATATGTATTAGCGTGGATATTAATGTATTCCCGCGTTAATGCTTGGTTTATATAGAACTAGGATAACCATTGACCGTCCTTTAATGTGGGTAGTGGCACAATAATCGTAACGAACGGCAGCTAAATCGCCTCGTTGACAACACAATCGCGCAGAGGGAAGCACTGTCGTCTGTCACGCGGGGAGTTGCTGACATTTATTTATTCAAATGTTCATTTAACGTCTATTCCTAAGCCATTCTTTCGCCCTTGATAATAATTTGGATTGTTTATTTTCTGTACTGCAAACTTAGATTATATTTTTATTTAACTGTCCATCTTCCTCTGGACCATGGCATCCACACTAATTCTGTGGGCCTACGACCCCTTCTTGATGTCTACTTAATATTGAATGTGAGGTACTATCGTGAGATATTTTACTGTATTCCAACTGTCGCTTCAAATAAAATATTCACGCCATAAATATGAAAGCAGCTTTATCTGTCGGTGACATTTTCTCTGTAAAATCCCAGAACTGGTAATTCGTAATTTTAAATTTCGTATGACGATAGCGTGAACCCTGTTAAATACAGGCCACTTAGAATATTATTTTTTAATTTCGACCTCCGTATAGGGTGAAATTGGTGACAAAACTATTTGAATATGCGCGATCGAGTTTTGTGGATAACAACTTGTTACAATTTTGAAAATTGTATGGTTACATCGCCTCTTACTTTCTATGTTAAGTGTCATAACACATAGTTAACACAGAAATATACAGTTCGTTGGTTCGTTAATTTCTACTTAGTATGCAATCGTGCTTGGATGAATCTCGGTTTTGATGATTTCGGCCATTAATAGCACTCACTTTTTATTATTCTAGGTTAATTCCTCAGTTTTAAATAGACATGTTATGTGTACCACCTACAATATTTTAAGTACAATTTTGTTATATTAATTGCCTTTGCTCAGTATATTACGAACCCTTATCATTATATATCGAATAAACCTTCATCCCAATTTTTGACAGACTAAATGAAGCCAAACATCTAAATGCCCGTCTGTAACCCTTTCTACGTCCCAAATGACCACCAGTAAATAAGTACTCTTATATTAACTGACTGATCTCGTTGCCTTTGTATCCAAAGGCGTTTCTATTTAAGGTATTATGAAGCATAAATAAGGCAGATTACACACGGTGTACAAATGCTTCATTATATGGAATCTTTAAATGCGAACACATAAAACAGCAACATTCGAAGATATAAAAAGACCACTAATATTAAACTACACATGACAACTTCATATCGTGCCTATAGGTATTTCTGCTCTTGGAATATAATAAAAACAATACTCACACGTACGTAAATAAATTACATAAATATTTTATATCGTTCAATAAATATAAGCTATAAAAATACATTTTAAATCGCTGACTATTGTTCTCTATGCCATACCAATAAAATCTGTATAGTCCAACCCTATAATTATAATGATTTTTTTACACTCAGCATAGCGTAGCGCTATCTATACGGTTTAGATGAAGATGTCCTAAAGTTAGAAAGGTATATTCCCGTCCTATCTTATTAATGCTTTAGAGTCAATGCCAAGTGCATATTTAAAACTCAACGATTCTTCAATGTACGCCTTAAGTGCTCTATAGAAAACTTATATATTTCGCGCGAGATATGCAATCCGTACTTTCTATATCACGTATAATATTCAAAATTAAAGAACTAGCGTAAAACGAGAGATTTGCTTAATATCTAAGTTTACACGATATTATGGTTAACTAAGTATACATCTTATTAAAAATCCTGTTGTTGCGTACGACAGGTGTGTAGATATCTCTTTATTTTTTTGGAATTTATTAAAATGCACACAAAACAAACAGAGGGACGGTTACAAAAGACAATGGTACAATTAAGTACCCCCCGCAGATACCCCCCGCGCCTGCGGAAATGATAAGATATGCCGCAGCGCCCTCAAAGCTGTTTGGACATTCTTAGTAATTACCGACAAATAAACATCATAATAACTAGATTATAACCAGTCTTTCTCCATACCAAGGACACTGGTGTACAAGAACACTGGTTTTGTATTGGAGTTACATTTAAGAGAATAAATACAATAGTTCCAAAGCGTTTGCAGAAACGATTTTAATGCTTAAGTGCACATGAACAAACGATGTTCAAGCCAGTCGTAATTTATAATTTAGTAACTAACAATTACTTTTAAATTGAGAAATGGCAAAAAGTAGTAAGCTTGCATAAGTAGGTTAAATCTCGGGAGTGCAAATTATTTGTAATTTATTCATTAGGTACTATTATTGTACTTTTCCATTCATTTTACCATTTTATTTCCTATGAAGACTACGCTTTAAAATTGTAAACTTCTAATGAAACGTGGAAAGAAGTACCTAATCTATGCTCTGGATGCAAGACGGTTGCTAATGAGTTGACCCATATCTGATGCTGCCTCGGCCAATGGAAGGTATATACATATATGCTCGTATAGGAGTACCTTGCACGTGGTGATGTGTCGAATGTGTTCTATAAAAAGATATTCAGATTTTAGAGAAACTTATTGGTTTGCCAATGATAACCATTCGCTTCAGTGCAAACGTTCAGGAAAGATTATATATTTACCACCCGCATCGCTTATGTATAAAGTAATTTAGCGGATGACTATTAGTAATACTTATTGGGCCGTTACCGATTTATCATCCCACTGCTGGGCGCAATATTTACGAGTATCTTAACAGCAGAAATTGCACCACTACGATGCGTATTAATCGATATTATATCACTTAATTGCATGTTTAAAAATATTCTAAACACATTTCTTACATTTTGAACACGTGAGTTTTGAATTGGTGAGTTTGAATCTAACACTCTAAACAACGTAACCTGACGACTAAACAATGACAAATGGCATTTGATGGGGTATTCAACATAGTAGCGATTCCAATAAACCAGATGACATAACACGAAATACAATTAAGAAACTGTTATAGCAGATTCGGAAACTTTGAGAAATGCAAAACTAACTTATAATTCAATAAACTATTAGACGCTATCACACCGAAATCACTTGCACAATAAAACACTGATACTTTTAAATACTTTTAAGAACGGTTATTTGTTAAGTTACCGATTATAGTTCAGTTACTGACACTTCCAAGAAGTATTAAGCAAGGTGAAACGCTATCTTTCTATGAAATATTACTTGGAAAGTAAAGATGATCATCTTAGTTTCTTTGGAAGTTCTTTAAAGCAATGCAAAATAATATGTACGGATATAATGACAGAATGGCACATTTTTAAATATTGTCATATGTGCATTACAAACTTTCCCAATTATTCAAGTAATAATCTTTTTAATTTCCCGCTATGAAACTCCAAAATTTTCGAAAAATATTCATAATGCTACGAGACCTCTTATCGATCTCTGTTATCGATCTCTCTTATCGATTTCTTATCGATTTTATGCAAATGACCTTTTCTCCAGCCCTAAAAAAAACTATATGCATAATACATTATATAGGTATACACTATTAAAACAATTGCATACAAAATAAATTGCGTTTATAATTCAACTTTCAAAACAAACTTTATTTTTTTTCTTACGTATTGTACTTTGACCAAAATTTGATCATCAGCAACGGAACATGTGATCATTGTGTTAATAAAATAAAACAATACTAAACCGATATATACAATGTATTTTAATTCAGAAAGTATTACTGTAACGATAAATCGAATGTTTATAAATCAATGCTGTAATAATCGTTTAGAACGAACTATAAACTGCGGAGTATTAACTGGGAGTAAATTATTAATGGCAGACATATGGTGATGCATGCCAGACTCTCATTCGTACAATTAACATTAACACTGCACGTACGTACCATTCACACTTCACGTTTAACTCTCACGTTTAACAATATCAAACTGTAGTTACGTTAAATTCTATAACGAACAACAGCGGTCAAAGTTTCCATGTGAAATGTACATAATTAACATAAATTGAATAAATCGCATAAATTACATAAATTGAATAAATTGCATAAATTACATAAATGTAATGTTTAGGTATATGTTAAAGCATTGTTAAATGCTGACAGGTGCCATAATAAAAAAACAGTAAAAACGGTTTTATAAATCGACAGCCGTCCATTCTGTGTACTAAGCTTCGGCGCGACTACGCAGTATAGGAAGAGTACAGCGCTTTCTTTGCATACTGTTTTGACAGGGGTTTTCCCGTGCAGCCTATGTTCTTTATGGATTTAATCAAAGTCAATAATAGGCAGAGTCCACAATAGTTAGATAATCATTCTTAATCTAACGTAATTTTATATTACATGGTACAAGTAGAAAATATCAAACATTTGATTATACGTATTGTACTTGTATCTATTTCCGTAACAACTTGATTATATTGCTGGGGAAAACCAATAATAAACCCTAACCGTCGGCCTAATCAGCCTACGCTAGCGGGTTTTGTTTATAGAATTATAACCAGAGTTAGAATAACTGAAAAAAAAGATGGAAAATATGAAATTACAATATTTGCACGATATAAAAAATAGAAATGAAAGACCTTTAGTGGCTTCAAAGAGTTTCGATTCACGAACTCATTTGCTATTAGGTAATACACATGATACTGGCTATAAATTATAAAACAAAAATAAAATAAGAAAACACTCATACTTGAAAAGTATGAAAAGTATATTGATGAATGTCAACAAATGCAGAATTAAATAATATTTATTTTCTATAAAATATCTATAGGGCATCAGAAAGTTTTGAGATTATACACAAACGAATTACAATAGTGTTAATAAGAGGACCTGTATTACTGAATGTAACTTGATGGCCTTAAAGAGTCTTATTCTGCGTGCTGTAAAATATTATGCGTATTTTAATGGTTCAAGGAGGTAAGGTGCTTGTCAATTAATTGGTACAAAATTATTTTAAATTTAACTTTTGGACGAAAATTATTAAACGTAATATTTAAAAAAAGTCCTTTTTTCGCTAACTCTACCACATCCACGACGGTGTAACAACTAGGTACTCGTAAAATTCTTAGCTATAAATAAATCGTACTGTTTGCAAAGTAAAAACTTACTTTGTTTGTAATAAAGATTTTGATGTTAAGCCTATTAATTATTCTAAATATAAACATAAACATAATATAATAAATAAGGGTAAATTTTGATTCCTAATTGAGGAGAGGAGTGTAGTAGGTACTCCCACGTTTTACCTATTATTTTATACGTCCTTGGGAGCGAGACCATTGAACCCATTGATCCTTTATTTTAATACTATATATTATACGTTATTATAAGGTAAATAAGCAGGATAACAACATATTATGGACAGGAAAACCAAATAAAAAGATGATGATGTTAAACCTGTTGATTATTCCAAACTTTATATTTCATAAATAAAATTAAAATTTAGTATACATCGTCAAAATATTTCTAGCTTTCACACAACATAATATAAATAATTATGTAAATAGACGACGTTATCCTCGTCTATTTACATAAATATTTACGATTCTTAAAACATTTTGCTTATACAAAATGTTTTGAGAATCGTACTGTCGCTTATAATTTATATATGTATATATGTCTAGTAAATAAATACCTACCTATAAAAAGGGACGTACAGATAATAAATCTTCCCTTATCTTTTCGCGCCAAAATTTTGAATATAAACGTTATTAACGTTAGAGTTCGAATGAAATATGCAAAAAGACGTCATCAGCACGAAACCTTAAAAGAACACAGCAATACCTTTTAATAACTCAAAGTTCTTCTATCATAACTATCAACTTGAGCGAAAGCTTACAGAAGCCTTCTGACGGATACACGTGAGCCATCACACGATTTATAGGAGACAAGAACTTTGTATTGAGGATGGAGAATCAATAAAATTACTACTAATCTATAAGCCGTTATAACTTAAACGCTGTAATTACAATTAATTTGACTGCCGATCGGGAGGTCCTGGGTTAAAATCCCGGGTCGGGTATTGTTGGATTTTTCTAATTTAGATTTTTTATTAGTGACTCGGAGTCTGGATGTGTGCTCGGTGTATGGCAATTTAAACGTAACTGATGAAACGTGGGAGTGTACTACACTCCTCTGCTTACACCTTCGGTGATTACAGGCGTGAAGTTACATTTCTGTAATTACAAAATCGACCGAATTAAACTAGGAGTTATTAAATTATAACATAATCATATTATTTCTGCCATTATACGCCGTCTCACCTACTCTTTAGTGCTAGTTAGCAATATTAATTAATGATTGCTTATAATTTAAAAGCTCACCGTGTTTATCAAGCAGCTACCTTTGCCATTCTCCTTACGTAAATTCATCATTTTTAAATGCAAGTTTTTTTTAAATTCCTTATATACTAATTTAAGAAAATGTTGATAGCACGCAGAGAGGGACCAAATACTCCTTTCTGCTCATTACACTAACATTCTTTCTGAATGGAATTCGAACCCACAGTCCAGGGTCAGACAGATTTACTAACCTCTGGAACAAAAGGCTAGTTAAATCATATCGATTTGTTCTTCGGCGACACTTGTAATTTTTCAGTGATGAATATTTTAATCTACTACATGTTTCCTTGTCCTATTGATATAAGTCAAAATAAGACGACAAATTTAAAACAAGATAAGACGGCCAAGCGTGCAAGCCCAGCGTGAAGATTACGGGCATAAACCCCCTTTTGGGGGAGGCCTATGTCCAACAGTGGACTGAAATAAGCTGAT
>DWMG01004290.1:0-11055 GCA_018244855.1 Elbella merops | reverse complement strand
TAATCTGAACAAAATGCGTACTAAGTCTAGTGTAATTTGGAAATTTTTTGATCACGAATGTAGATTCCGCAAAATGTAAACAGTGTTGTAAAACTTTTCAAATTATATAATTTTGAAATTCCTTATAAATTTAATATCCGTAACCGAAAATATCCGAAACTAACGGACAATCCGAAATAATTTCATATCCGAATCCGGTATTGCAATTATTCCTATATCCGTATTCAATCCGTATCCGAAATTTCATAACCTTACATCCCTACGCCGGTGTTTCCTCGAATCAATGATGTCCTTGCTCGTTTATGTTACCAACCACTTGCGTACTTCTAAGAGGACGGTATTACCTACTGTTACTGTTCGCGGAATATTAAGATATTGCTATGACGTTGTTTTCGTCGAGTGATTTCAATTGAATGCGTTGATAATCTACGATAGTTGTTATTAATAGTTGTAGATAAAGAAAGTGTTTTGTATGTACACAAATAATGCGATTTGGTGACTCTAGGGTGTCGGTAAGGCGTTGTTGCTGTGGGGGTTGGTCAATGAGATAACATCGCGGCTGTATTTCCTTGAAATAATTGGTAGAGTTTTCCAGTTTCACCGGTTACTCGTATGTCATACGTCCCATATATTAAGGGGTGAGCTTACAGACATATCCGAGGCATAGTATCAGACTCCGTATAACTATGATCATCGAACATCAATGACAGATTAATATATGTTATAACTTTGTGTTTGCATCGTTTCGATTGCCGTTTAAATTTTTTTTCCGGTTATTTATTTGAAAAATCTGAGAATAGCGAAAAAACATGTTACATCACGCCTGTAATCCCGGAAGGGGTAGGCAGAGGAGTTGTAGTACATTCCAACGTTTCATCAGTTACGTTTACGTCCCATAGAATAGGCGATGAGCCTATTGCCATACATCGGACACAGATCCAGACTTCGAGTTACTACTGGAAATTTTAAATAACCACTCGACCAACGAGGCAGTCGAGAAGAGTAACATTGTCTATATTTGTAATTGCATCATAAATTCTACGTTCGAGCGAGTATCACTTCTCTGATTAAATTATTATAACCGCGCGTTATCTAATGAGCTTAAATGGCAAGGACTATCTCAATAACGTAATAAGCGAGTACTTACAAAACTGGGGATTATTTTGATTTGCAATGTGCGTATGTTTCACGTGTCACACTCGAGGTATTCTCTTCAGTGAACAATAGCCCGATATAAGATTTCATTTCGATCCATTAGATTGTATCTATCAGATGATTATTATGATATTCATGATGATAACATTAAATTCGCCGCGATAATAGACATAATGAAACCTTTCTTCTTACCGACACTAATTATATGTATTGTTGTGTCACGTTACTGTTTTTTTCAGGAATGCATGTTTAATGCAGTGGCATGTTTCATGTACCTGTCTGCGTCTTCGTACATGGGTGTTGCCGTGAACATCTACTTGTACCCGCGTTACGCGCTTGTCAACATGTACGCCGCGTATCCCGCCATGACAGCCGTTTATGTAAGTTCATAGAATTCGGTGAACTGGTGTTGCCATGTATACATTTAGTCAAACTCAAGGGTAATTTAATGCAATGGAATTGTATGATAATTCTTATCTATTGAATATGTTCTATGAAAATATTATCCTTTGGTTTTTGTTCCAGTATATTGGCGTTGTGGTCGGCGTAGTTCATGGTTTCGATGCTTACGTGTCGTATAAGTATTTCAAAGGAATACGTTAAACTAACAAATGTTCCATACCTAAATATTGTATGTCATTAATTGGTGAAAAAAGGTTGCTTTTCATTCCAATGTCTTGTGACTTTGCTTTTCATGTATATTTATTATCTACATATATGCGCCCCAGCTATCGATATTGTGTAATAGAATATAATCGATGGAAATCTAGTTTTGTATTTTTGCTAATAATAAATTCAAATAGATAATCAGAATCATTGTAATGTAGCTTACTGGTATCGCTGAATATGTATAATGTACATTAATATGTTTCGTAACGTGCCTATTTATAAATGTAAATATAGAATGTATGTATGTGAGCTGTAATAAAGTAACCAAAGGTGTAAGTTGGCGGAGTGTTTTTGTGTATGCGAGAGCCGTACCTGGTACGAGAGTCACAGCCGTGGCTAGCGGCCGGCGCTGCGGACGATCAACATTTCTAAGAAGTATGCGTACGACCATGTTTTATTGCAGAATGAACTAAAAGTTATCATTTTATATTCAGGAAATTTCAAAAACACAACTAGGGAATAGGGTATGAGGACTTTCCCATATTGTATTTACCGTTTACTTTTTACTATTTACACATACTCGTAATAAAGTGTACCTATTGCTCATGTCTAAACATAACAGAAAGTTGCAACAAATTAAATACCTACTTGTCTAGTTTGTTAAGGAAAATGTTTTGAAACGTAAACATTGTGGATAGGTAGGTATACACTATGCTGTGAGAGGTATGTCGTTAATTAGTTTATTTGCAAGTTACGTACATAAAAGTAAATTATTGATATAAAAGTGAACAAGTTAGAAAGTACCCACGTTAGTAAACACTTACTGAGCTGCAGTAACAATAAATAATTGTTATATTGTGTAATAAACGTTATGCACTTGAGATAAGGAAAACAATAAAACTATACATACGTTTTATATACATTTATAAGGTGAATAGATAATAATATTTCGTTATAAATACTATAACTGCAGTGAGATTTTATACGTTATGTTACCTATTTACCTTTACCTATATCCTTCGTCGTTATATGAGCATTTTACATAATTAATGAGGAGGGAAATCCCGTGTACCTTCATACAGTACTATGGTTAGTCTTTTTCAAACGAAGAAAATATAAACAAGGAGACACATGAGTCAAATGGTTGCCCCTCGTCTACACATACATAGACTGACGTCCTCTCTATCAAACAACATGACATTAGAGGCCTCTGGGTGTTGTCAGAGGGAGCCATCGGAGTCGCTTATCATTTGATACAGATCTACAATTCATAGGACTGAACAAAGTCAGCTCAGATGTAAAATGCATTGTACTGAGCAACAGTGACTCAGATGTAAAATTAATGCTATATAAAAAAATAGATCAGATGTAAAAATAATATTTTTTGAACAGAAGTACCTACACCAGATATAGGATTCATTGTACCGAACAAACGAACCAACTTATATCAAAAACCTCGGCAGCTAAACAGAAGTAAGATAAACTATGACAAATAAATTAACCGTAATAAATAATGTTGAACTTATGAAGTGTGTAAATATCAAAAACGAACATGATGTGTTATTTAAATTAATTTAAAAGTTTATGAATGGTTGCTAAATAAAAGTTATTATGAAATAGAGTTTAATGAAATTGTCGATGTAGACACACACCAACACACCAACACACACACACACACACACACACACACACACACACACACACACAAACAAACACACACACACACACACACACGTGCGCACGCGCACACACACACATACACACACACGCACCAACATGAATGCGGGTAGACCCACACCTACTAGATAAGCTAGTAGAAATTTATTTCCTCTTCAGTCGTCGTATGAGTATTTACATGTATAAATGTGACTACGTAACACAAGTTAAATCTTATAATGGGTACTACTGTACAAAATAATACTTAATAATAATAATAATAATAATAATCGACCCATTATAATTCCACTGTGGGAATATGGGTCTCCCCTCATATTGAGACGGTTAAGGCCGTAGTCTACCACGCTGGCCGAGTGCGGGTTGGCAGACTTCACACACCGTACAAAATATTTTTTTATAAATTCTAAGGTGTGCAGGTTTCCTCACGATGTTTTCCTGTACCGTTAGCAAGTGGTATTAAAATTTAAAACGCACTTTTGTAAAGAGGTGCGCGTCATGGATTTGAAGCCAGAATCCCCGGAATGAGAGGCTAAATTCTTACCCACTAGGTTATCACTAGCTATATTACATGTGATATTTCCTACTATTTGTTACGTTTATATTATACCTCGAAGACGACAACATTATTGCATTGCCATTGCGGCAACAATTTACAATATACTGAGCAACTATACTACAGTATTTCAGAGGTAAATTTAGTTTTTTACTGTGTATGCCGACTAAGCAAAGGGTTAATTTCCATAACTTTTAAGTGTGAACACAGCATTATCATATAAGCTTATATTCCGTTATCCTATGGCAGTAGATGCGCGCTAGCATATTGCAAAGTGCTCCTTCGGTGACATCCGCGTTTATGTTGTGGAAATAAACAATATGTGTTATAAGGATAAAGTCCAAATAATTAATTTGTTTTTTGTCCTGTTCTTAACTGGTTTGGAATCCTAATTATATATCCTGTTTTGCTACTGCTCCCTACCAATTGGCATATCTAAGTATCGCAATTATTGTTCATAATAATATATTTCATATATTATTCATACTTAGGTATGTTTTACACAGTCCGAGCACGTTTACCTTGAATTTCAAGTGGTCGTCTTGATGTTTATATTCACGTTTATTCCATTTTTTGTGTTATTCATAGTCTATCTTATCATACTGTGACTTTGTATCTTCTCATCCATCTCTTATTAGTGTTTGGCTCTAATTCTTCTCACTCTGAGAGATGCCAGTGTTCTACAGTGAAACGATAAAAGGGTTGACGGTGATTACCTGATTGACTTCTCCTTACTCACATTAAGTTACTTCTTTAAGGTGCCTTTAATTCACATGATTAAATAGCCGTTGTTTCTATACCAATACATAGATGAATAAATTCACAAATGGTGGCATTTCATCACGACATTCAAATTGTTCACAACGACCAGGAAGAAATTGTAAAATCTTAGCAGTCACTTACGTACGAATATACATATGTTATGTATATTCGTAAGTGTTACAATATGGCGCTCATTGGGGGAGGCCTATGTCCAGCAGTGGACTGAAATAGGCTGATGACGATGCCGATGACGATACATATGTTATCCCTTCGCCATTTTTACACGTTTCAGCCATAAATTACACCAACATTCAGAAAACGAGCCCTTACTGCGTCTTTTCTTTATCACCATTGAACTTTCTGGCATAAATTTTACAATTTTTTATATCACTATGTGCCTACAATTAGGCACATAGTGATATAAAAAGTTGTAAAATTTACGTCTACATGTCAATGACATGTAGACGTTTTTCATTGCCTTTTTTCTTGAGTTTCCTTGTAATTGACGATACTTATGTAATTTTTTGCCCATACACAAACATTCATGTGTATTTATAATGTACCAAGTATATATGTGTATACACACTTATGTATATGAATATAAAATGCGTCTGTGCGAGCCTGCGTCTGTTGGATACAAAGATTACCCAAAGGAAATAAATGAAGTCAATATCATGATATTTTAACTTTACATATGTAATACATTATGTAATTATAAGAATGAAATTATAATGCAAGATAAATAGACTCCTTTTTGCTACTCGACTTGGTTTGATTTTGAGATTGAGCTGTGTGGTACGTACTATTGTATGACGATATATAAGCATAATATGTAGTTATAGATTTGCATTTATCTTCGCAGCAATCGGATGATTAGCAAACGAATAATTATACACGTTAGACAAATATATTTTGGAGATAGGAATCTTATCTGACGCAATTCCAGATAGTTCCTTTCAGATTTTATCGTATCGTTGTAGGTATATAAATTTTTAAAGAATTCGTAATGATGAGTGCCTAAAATAATCGCCATACAACTGTTTCACTGGATCTCTCCTTCTCTACAAATGTATGTAAATGTCATGGCGAAGTTTCTCTTATATGCCTACGATTAAAATATATGTATCGTCAGCGCGGACATTGTCTATCAGCGTTCTTGTTTCATTGCTAGAAAATTCATTTTTAGCACGTTCAAGATTAGTCATAATATTGAAAGCATACTCATTCTAATTTCTAGTGTATTTTATTTTTAGCTTATCATTACTTGATAGTGTATCTACGAAACTGCTTTAACTAATTTAGAGTAGTAAGCATTTGGAAGTACTAGTTGCGGAACTGGCAAGTGGTTCTGGCCAACTAGCTTTCGACACCGTCGCGGCAACATCCGCTGTGAAAGTAGGACGCCATGATACTATGCCATCGCTTTGTAAATAAATGTACAGATCCCAGACCGAATAAAGCTTCATTGCTAAGAGTTTTTTTTATCATTTTGTTGTAATGTCAATTAATTTAATATTTAATACATTATTCAATGATTTCTTATAAGTCTAGTGTCGGTCCTAAAATGGTACAAAACTTGACAGAATTTATTAAAGTAAAAGCATCATAATACTTTTACTTTAAAAAATCTGTCAAGTTTCAACGTCAAAATGTCAAAAATTTTTGACATTTTGACGTTTGGTAACTGGTCAAAAGTTTTTGACATTTTGACGTTTTAATGTCATATCTAAAAAATATTGACGATTTTGTGAAGCTCAGTTATTATTGTAACGCATGATTTGCCCGTTTGTTCAGTGGTTAGTGAACCTGACGGCTGAGCCGGGGGTTCCGGGTTCGATTCTTACCCCGAATAAATATTTATAAAATGAGCATAATTATGTCTGTCCTGTTCTGTGTCAGGGTGTAACAAAAATGTCTATATTATGGAAATGGCTTAAGATATTAGTATTATTACAATATGAGAATGTTAAAATTTTAAAAAAAATTAAAGTATAACATTTTTTTTTCAAGATTTTTCTTCCGCAAATTCGAAACAGAAAAAAATAAAAATATCAGGTTTTTGGATAAGGTATTGTTTCAAGGAAACTACGCTGGATTTTTCCTCCACCTAAATCTTATACTCCTACGTCCAGTCACACAGTATTTTTTTACATCCTATTGACGTGTTTTTAGTTCCCTATAATTATCATCATCATCATCATCATCATCAGCCTATATTAGTCCACTGCTGGACATAGGCCTCCCCAAAAGGGGGTTTATGCCCGTAATCTCCACGCTGGGCATGCGGTTTGGAGATCGCAGGGCGCGGCTTTTCGCACCGCCGACGCTGCTGCCCGTCGGCGGCCAGAGCATTTAGCCGTGCCGTTAAATGTCGAATAGTTGTGAATTTTTTATAAAAATTGAACATTTTATCGCATCGCATAACTTTGTTTAGTACTCGTACAACTTAAATTTCGCACAACATTTTTATTAAAAAGCATTTTTATTGTAATTAACATAATGACAATAATAATACTGATCTTAACAATTTCAATATATTGTAGAGCAAATAACAATTGTGAGCATATAACATGAAATCTAAATGTACATATTTTCGTTAAATTAAAGCAAGTTTATGCTATGTCGTTTGCAGAAGGGACATATTGTTTCAATATATTAACTGTTGTAAAGGAAAATACATTTGAACAGACTACGTTTAATCTCACTACAATGATGTTTTCATTTAGGTAATTGTGCCAGCTCTGAACAAATAATTACCGTTCGCGTCGAATACAGAACAGATATACGAACTCGATGAGGCTGAGCAGCGATGCGCCGAAAAACACACCGCCCACCCCGCCCACGTCAACTGGGAACATAGAGAACATATTATTTTACAAGTTATTACAAGAGAAAATCAGTCGTAGCCTAGTGGTTCAGAATTCAGCATCCTTTTCGGAAGGTCCAGGCTTCAAATTTCGGCGTGCGCCCTTAAAAAAATTGCGTTTTCAGATTAGATGTCACTAGCTGTGCTGGTGAAGGAAAACATAGCGAGGAGACCTTCATACGTTAGAATTCTCTGAGACGTTGCATGTCTACTGATCCGCAATTTATCAGCGTGGCTATAGCCACTTCTCATTCGTGAATTCGTTGAGACAGCTTTTAGAAACTAGAACAATCTCGATCGGAAAATAAATTCAATATATTTTCCATTTATCTCAATTAATCTGAACAAACACGAGTAAAAATCTTTGGAATTCCAGTATAGTGTGAGACACAAATAGAAAAGCCTATTATACACGTATTTTTAAGTTGAAATGCAAAAAAATGTCAGTGTCTATTTACATTTCAGAAATGGGTCACAGAAACGAAAGGCTTCGACGTTCCAGTTCCTATAGATATCTAACCGTCCTCAAAATTCAATTTCAGATCTGAATTTTAAATTACGATTCGTTACTATTCCGTTTCGAGAGGTTTCACTGTAATTTTGACATTACTAGTACTCAGTTCAGATAATGTTATTATTAATGTACGTAATATAAAATTATATTCTGAAGACTTATACAATGATTATTTGAATAAGATTCTGGTAGAGCTTTCAAAATGTAAATTTAGAAGATTTTAAAAGTGTAATAAAGAAAGAAACTTAATACTTTTAAAATTTTCAGTCTAATTATTTGTTGCTTCTTTTAAAGTTAACCACATCTCTATATAGACGATTATAAGCAAATAGCTCATTTATTCGAAATTAGAAATAATTGTCAGGTTCGTAGTCCGGTTATGTATACATTAATATATTTGATTTTATAGCTTTAATGCATTTTTTAATATTTCATTTTATACACTTTTTTTCAGGACCACTTTATAATCCGTAGAATGTATGTGACAATTTGTTATACAGATCACTAGATTATGTCTCCACTACTCCTGCCTTGAGCAGAAGGGCGTATTCTAGTCCAAACCACACTCCTTTGCGCGATTGATCCATGCTCAGTTGTAGAAAGTAGAAGTGGTTGCATACATTAGAACTATCGATCCAATGCCCTAATACGATGGAAATATTTATAACCAAACACACTTTCTCATTATTAGTAGTCTTATAAACACACCAATTAGTCTTGCAGCATTATTTATTAGTCATACAACATTACGTCTTAAACCTGCAACATTTTTCATACACGGGTCTAACAGTGTTCACTACCTACAGTATATCAGTATTCGTCCACATCACCATTAACCTTTTACCGTTTCATTTTTGGACACGATCCTCATCTTAGGATAAAAAAAAAAGTTAATGTCTGCCACAGTAACCAACTGCGGATCTCCAGCCATACATATATAGTTTTACATACTTTAATAATTGTGAATAATGTTACATAGTTGAATAATAAGAAAAAACCTGAAACATAGTTAATTAACAAGAAAATACTTGAAACATAGTTCAGTAAGTAACTGACAATACATTTTTAACATAATTGGAAATTCTAAGCAAAATAATATCTTTAATATAGTTAATATTATAACTTCTTGTCGCTTAAAGAAAAGAAAGAAATTCAGAGCCAACCAATAAAGTTTAATATTACGAAAAGTAATATTATTGCTGTATAAATCATTGAATAAAAATCGTTTTCGGACGTGCGGTTATTTCGTCTCGAAACTAAATAACTTTAGTTCATAATTTAAAGCAATGAATAGCTTAATATAACTTTTCGTAGAAACTAGTTACATTAATTATTAAAGCTTCCATAGTTACCGGTACCTACATTTTTACATCCGGAGCGCTTGTCATCCGACCTTCGAAGAACAAGTTGACCGGTACCTAATTATCTTTTTCTAGTTCCGATAATTATCATTGGACTAATTAATACATGCGAATTACCTTACGTAGACGTAAATATTAAAGATATTCCCACCATATAGAATATATAATATTTTGAGAGTGATTACAAGTTATTACTAAATGAAATGTGATGCGTGATATTAAAGAGCTTGTCATAAGTGTGTAAGAAAGAATAAGATAAGGAGATATTTGGTAGTCCGTGCTTTCTGCTTATCCTGTAAGGACCCTGACATGATGACACATTAATAATTCGTGACAAGGATATGTAAGCAATTTCTAGGCAAGTGTGCTACATACTGGACTGCAGCTCGCTTTCTATCAGATGAGATAACAGTCAAATGCGGCTCTATTACTAAATTAAAAAATATATGCTTAGGTTAGGTTAGATACAATTTTATTATAGAACAATAGTTTCCATTACGTAACAATTTATTATCACACTATACTCTCAATATAGTTTTTGAAATTGTAAAGACGAATTTAAGATATCCCTAGATATAGTTGATCATAAACAAACTAAAATGTCAAACGATATAAGGGGTGAAAAAATTAAATATTTTACCGACTAGTCCTAGCCGGTCCCTTATAGCGAGTCTTCGCACCCTGAGTGCTGGAAGGGTTGCAAGACGTACTAAGCCGCGTGACCCTCTCGCTTGCAACTCGGCCGGTATCTTGCCGCTGTGACGACTGTAAAAATGTATGAAAGATATATTTCGGTTATTTAGTACAAAAATAATGTAATAACCGACGGCATTCGGTTGTAATTAATAGATAGCAAAAAAATAATGACTGTATCAATCTACTAGGCTGATCCATATCCCTAAACACTTAAAAACTATATTTACATCTGTAAGGCCCATTGCGAATTTCAATTAAATACAATTTTCGAATAATCTCCAATCCGAAAATATGCCTACAAATGTAATGTCCGCAAGAGAACTGCTTTGTATTTTCGCTTATGAACGTCAACATTTTTATAAAAGTCGTTCCAATTCCATTCGAACAATTTCCAATAATACGATACAATTAATTTTATTCAAAGATCAGTGACCCTCAAATGCTACTACCAATTAAAATGACTTCGAGAGAATTACAATCTGTGCAATTGAAAGACGGAAATCGAACGGAAAATTCAATTTTCTCCGCTAAATAATGAAGTTTTCTGTTCGTTTCGAGTTTCCGTTTACATTGTTTACTACTGTGTAAAGGCTATTACGAAACGAATGGTAGTTAGCTATAAAATTGCGTTGACTGCATTTTGACAGATTACCAACGTTAACGCAAACCACAGAGAGATAGGTTTTGAATTTAAATTTGGAACGTAAACAAAGCCAGACATAAACTAATACAATTTTCACGATATAACGGATTAACTGATTAAATTTAAAAATCGTTAACGCAACCGAAAACCCCGGATTAATAGATTTCGAATTTAAATTTAGAACAGAATTGTATATTATAGCTATGTAACTTAGTAAGT
>DWMG01004289.1:0-11057 GCA_018244855.1 Elbella merops | reverse complement strand
TAACAACTGTCCCGATGTCAAGTTATTATAGTACTAAAAGAATTTTTATACAATTTAAAATAGTGATAATATTCAGATTATTCAGTCAATGATCCCTTGTTACCCGTGAGAACTACATATATTACAAAGCGTCCATCCTGCTTGCCTATCTACCATATTCATTAAATTTAATATAATTGTATAAAATCACCTCGCATGTAATATCCATAATGTTAAAGTACATTGTTTTTAATAAATGGCATTGCGTCATCTTCGCATATATGACAAAACATCCGTTTTCCCGCCAATTTCCCGACAAACGTCATAATTCGCAGTCCACGGCCGACACAGATGACAAATCATGATTACCGCCCAATACGTCGGTGTTGTTGACATTGAAGGTTAATAACTGTAAAACCATGTAGATGTAGTATGAACTGTTTGTAGGAGTAAATTATCCTGGAGACTATGTGATACCATTTTTTTGGATATGTAGGGCTCAAGATTCAAAGCGAATCAATCTAGAGAAGACTGCATGTGTCCATACTTGACACTACATCTAAAATTATGCTAATTAGGTACTTATTTTTCTTTTTTAATGATTTTTTATTTCTATTGTATTGTCACGCAAAGTTCAACACCGAGAGCAATATTTGTAATGATTTAGATTTACAACATCGTAAAAGGTAAACAACTATGAAATACATATTTTTCCTCTCTTGAAATTTTTCAAAACCAATTTAGCGTAAATGCACCTGGAAACAAAAAAACACGAAAGATAAAATTGAATAAGAGCCTATGAGTATATAAATAAAGATAATACATATTGTGTACACATATTATTTGATGAGTGCTCACGTGGGAAGAGCGTGTCGAATTCTATAATTATTGGTAGTAACACAATGCAGAATGCAATGAATCTAAGTATTTCCGGTTGAACCGCAAGAGATGTTTTAGTTAGTCAACATTACTAACGTTGTATACGTTACCATTGACAACTCATCTGCACACCGTATTCGAGTGTCATAGAATAAAATTCCTTTTAAGGCATTTCGCAAATGAAATAACTTGAGACTCTTTACAAAAGATGTAAATAAGTCTCTATCTTAATTAGTACCCTGGCGTTGCAAATACATTTTCGCGACGGTTACCACCAGTTACCATCTACACCGTTTGCTAATTAGAAAAAATATTATCAGAAAAATCAGTTTTTAATTATAAACAATACATGTTCTATTATTAAAAATTAGAATACCCACTAGAGATCTGAAGTTACGTATCGTGGTATAAATCTGATATGTAGTATCAAACAATTTATTCAAATCGTACCCTGTAACGTGCCATAAAGGATTTTTGTCACTATTTTAGCTAGAAATTTCTATGATTCAGTCATGTAACCTACTTTCTTTACAGTTGTCGCTATTGAGAGGGCAAACCATGTGCGGTCGTCCATAGAGCATTGATTTCCTAAAATCTTTTAAACAAATTGTCGTGTTGACAACTGTGTCATAAGCAAATAAATTGAATAAAATAACGACGACTTGGATTTTTTTACCTTTTTTATGAGTCCAGCTATATAACGCATATACGTGTAATGTCAAATAAAATAATACTTGAGACTTAAATATTACAAATTTAACAAATCCAGAAACTACTTTGACTAGATGCGGCTATGGTTTGTAAAATTGTAGTAAAAATATCTGCCACCAGTCGATTCTAAAACTTTCTTATGTAAAAAAAGTTACCCATTAGTCAGTGAAGGCATTTGATTAAGCACGAATTGAAGCCAATATTGAAGGTAATTTGTTATCACAGGGGAATCCATTTTTCATTGGACAGTACATTTCGCTCTGTGCATGTAGGCCAAGTTCGTAAACATTTTAATTGATTATACCGCACTGTGTTTCGCAATGTAACCTATATTATGAAAAAACATGAATCATCTATGGTAAATAAAAAAATTGAATAAGGTCAAATGTTACGCTGTACTTGTATCTGTTCCATATTTATCAAATTATACTCATTTCCCATCAGTATTATTAAATAAATTGAAATGAATATGATTTGAATTGAATGTTATGCTAAGAAAAAATTACCCGACAAAATCATGTAAAAAAATGAAACGTTCCAAATTGGTTCCAAAACGTTCCTGGTTGTAGATCTATTCGATCACATGTGTATCGCTGACTAGGTACGTATGTATTCCAAATCAAAGGATAAAAAAATATTTTAACGCTATTGATAGAGATATTATGAAAGGAAACTGTAATATCAAAGAATACCTATGTCAAGTAACTTTGTTGCGCCACGTAACTGTCAATCACGGCACGGCTTGTCTTCTGTTCTGGCCCCATTTGTTTGCAGGAATTAATTATTCACGTGACAGTAGACAGGAGCAGCCGTGGGGTGTGAGTGTAATGACCCTGTCCGATAGCCATGCGTGGACATTTTATTATGGACATAGATAACAGACATTACCATTTCATTTAATGATTTTGTTACAACGGCCTGTACAATTGCAACTTCGGACAGCGTCATTGTACATGTCAATAACTCTATTCGGATTCACTGTTTTTGCTGAGTTAAATTTGTTCTATAGCAGTCTAATTTAAACAATTTTATATTTATAATCATACGGCACTTTAACGTAAGTTTACTTAGTGGTTTATATGACAATTTACTTCAAAGAAAGCGTGAAATATAAGAAATACACTGGTGTTATGTATGTAATTCTCTTAACTAATGTGTGCATATACTTACTCGTCAGTTCACTGATGATAAGTACACGAAGCAAACAAATAAGACTATTTAAGCGCGTTTGGCGGTAGATGGTTATGTGCTGAGGTGGCCATTTAAAAACGAGTTGCATAGTTGTTCACTGTACTTATTTACAATACATTTTCTGCCTTTATAAATTACAAAACAACATTTAAAAGAATTGTCAGTTATCATGACCTTTATTATTTAATTAATACATTTGCACTATTAGAGCCTACGTCACATATAATTATTTCATATTCTTATTTAGATAGTTAGTCTAATATTCTTATTTAGATAAATTTAAATTAGTGATTGAAAAAATGTTCATTAAAAACTATTTTATTTTAATAACTGTTTCTGTTCCAACTCTTTCTGATTTACGAGAACAAATGATTCCAGTCTAGTAGATAGTGTAACATTTGCGTGACTGCTAGTAATATTCGATTTTTAATATTGAACGATGAATCGTTAGATACGTTCCAATTTCAAATAAATAAAAGATTATTAATTTATTTAGTTCAGTGGAGTGAGTACAGCATAGTAGCCACATCAAAAACCATAGACATAAAGTTAATTATCCTACCGGTTATATTATATGCATAAAGTGTGTTGAGAATTATAAGAACACTGCCATTGAAATGGTTATTTTTCCTAAAACAACATAGGTAATATGCATAATTAGTAACTGGACACAAAAACGGCTTTAATCATTGAAATTTTTTCACCCCTGACTCGCTGCTAAATAACGCCTTATCATTGAAAACCCCAATCGTTTTACATACCCTTCGTTCGAACTATTCAGTCGGCGCCACGCGCTTGCTCCTTTTAGTCGCGTCTCTATTTTGTGTGACATTTCCCGCCCTTAATTCGGTGACCATAAATTTAAAACCGAATATCGAATAGATAATAGCACAGTTATGCAGGACTCGTCCGCGTTTATGGTGTAGAAGTAAATATCGTTAGTTACAGCAAATCATATAAAATTATTTGAAAATTCTTGTGAAAGGAATAATGGCAGGAAAACTTTAGTGACACAAAGTAAAGCAAAACTATTCGATGATTAATTTATTGAATTATATGATATTTGGTTTTTGAAACTTTCTGTACATACTCTTTTGTCCTTTAGTATATTTTTGTTTACTGAAGGTTGACAGTGATTTCTTTGAAAAATCTTATAAATCAGTTGTATATCTATTGATATTATATTATAAAGAGATATTTCAATACCATAATTTGCCTTTAATAGAATATAGTATATACATACTCATACATTATTTTATAATACCAAATACTGTAACAGAAAATATATATGTTAGACTTTTCATCGTTTTACGATATCGATTGTCATGGCAATAAAATAAGCCCGCATGTAGCTGGTTGTGAACTGTGTTATCGAAAGTAGTTTGTTATTTCGGAATTATGTTGTTAATTGTTATCACACAAATTTAGGTTCAACACAGAGGATTTTGAAAACTTATTAAATGGCGATAACTTTATATACTTGACAATTGTAATACTTTTTAATCGAATTCTTGCATTGAAATAAATAAGAAGTGAAACAGCTTTCTATTACTGAAAAGTCATGTGCGTCAACTTTTCAAAAATCGAATATGGCCGATTCGAACTATGGCGTTGAAGAACTTGCAGTTATTCCAACCGCTGAAACACGATATGGTGTACCACCATCGACAGGCAACCCCCATGAAAGCTCCCCCTAGCGCGTTATCGAGGAGTATCTCCAGATCTGCAGAGACTCTGGTGGCTACGACTCGATGCGGTGAGGTTTCTTTTCTGCTAAGCTGCTTAAAAGGTTCAATATTTCCAGGGTTAAAATGCCATCAGTTCTTTAAGGCGATTTCTTTTTCACTGGCTTGTTGTTCTAGTTATCAGTGAACCTGACTTCTGAGGCACAGGTTGTGGGTTTAGTTTCTATACAGAATGTATATTTGTGTGATCAGTATGAGTAGAATTCAAAACGACGACGAAGTGGGAGAAGAATGGCACCAGAACAAAGCTTTTTTAAGCATCTAAGTTGTAGCAAATGCTCATAAAAATAAAAATCGCGAAATATTACTTCCTAGGTAAGGAGCTGAAAGCGCGCAAAGCCAGGAGCACAGAGCAGCCTGGACCTGGTTTGGTGAAGGGAGGTAGTTCGTTGGGTCTACCCGCACTCGTAAAGAACTGGGGCCGTGATGACGACAGCATCCAGAGCAGATCAAGACATGGCAGGTGCGTATTGAAAGTAGTTCTTTAAAAATTTTAAGACGTTCAGACAATTACTGCTGTTTAATCTGCCGTCCACCAATTATTTTTTCCTAAGGTTTTATAATCTGTGTGCATAAGTTGCATTTCATTGACTGAAATACATGATATCGAATTGTATTGCAATAAATTGTGGCGTTCACTTGGGTAGAACCATATTAACAGTAAATTATTACATTTTACTAAATGTTTCATCATATAAATATTTTATTGGCGTAACGTATAAATAAAGTACAATAATACGAATATTGCTTTAATTCCACTAAATCTTGCGAGATCATTGTGCCTTCTGGAGTCCCAAGGGATTTACGATCTATCAATTTTAAACACATTGAGTAAACATTTCAAATATGAAACATTCGTTAGCAAAGTGTAGCAAACGAGCAGGCAGCATACATTATGACTGTTGCCATTCCATTTTTATGAGAGGACGATAGGCTCTATGAAAAAATTGTAAGATACTATATTAATAAAGAAAATCCGTTAAAGAAACCTATAGAGAGGTTAATACGTGAAAACATTGGAAGCGTGTAACTTGTGAGCTATCGAATGAATATTTAACGGCGGTAATCAGACCCTCACCGCGCTCACTCAGCCCGCGTCGATCGTCACGCGATCTTAGCTTTACGGCGCGACTGTAATCAGTGTTAGTACATCGGTATTTAATTTGATATCTGTATTGACGGATCTAAATTCAATATCATCAATCTGTCTCGGTCCATTATCGCTGCTCTGGACATAGGCCTATGTCTTTGGTGAGGCCTCACCAAAGGGGGTGTTGCCAATGGTCCTCACGCTGGCCATGCGACTTGGGGATCGCAGTGCACAGCTTTCACCTATTTAGGTAGGCTGCGCCATACCGCGATCAGCCGGCCGTGTCTCAAAAGTTGATTTAAATTAATTCTGTTTTATTTATTTACTTTAATATGGTCAAACCCAACAAACTAAAGGACAAACAAGCATAATTTCCACTCGCAAAACTTCAATCATTCTTTTAACATTTCCTCGTCTCCCCACTGTGCCATAATAAACTCCTGCTGCCGAATCCGAAATTCTACGTACTTCAAGAACCCTCACCACCTCTTCGAGAAACATTACATCACGCCCGTACTTACCTGATGGGTTAGGCAGAGAAATAAAAATTCTCGTCAAGAAGATAATGTTATCGTAACACGTCACAAAAAAAATGAACGATGTTATTTGTATATAAACAGTGCTATTTACACAAAAGCGTATATTATTCATACGACTAAATCACCGTTCAAACCTCGTGGCCGAATGTAAGGGGCGGGACTCGATCCAATACATACAATGTACGACACACTTGATATTGATGGTCTTGAACAAGTGTTCAAACTGCCATGAATTAATAATGGTGGTTTTAGTTACTTAACATCAAGCGTGTTTCTCCCTGAACAGGTAAGCAGAGTAGTCTAGGTACTTCCACTTTTCACCAGTTACGTTTAGACCCCACTGATAAATGCTGAGCATATTGCTATGCTAAAGAAAAAAAATTGCACCGGGCACTAATCCATGTTCCGAGCCACCACTAGAAATTTCAAGACGGATAAATCCAATATCAATGCCGATTAGATTAGATGTCTATGTCCAGCAGTGGACATCTAGAGGCTGAGATCTGTAAGGCTAGAGATACGTCACATTCGATGCCTACTACCGCAATGGATCTGGTGTGACAAATAGAAAATAATAATACTTGCGAATTAGTGTGATATAATGGGATATTAACCTAATTTGAATACTACACGCGACGCAGTGGCTATAACATAGGTCAAACTTACTAGTTACGAGTGTGTCATCAGTCAACGGCTGAAAGGTTTTCGCGTTAAAGTAACGTGATTCAGCTAGAACGGACGCTATGATTGATTATTCCATGAAATAGAATGTAAATTCTAGTTGTATTGCAAACATTTCAATGAACTTAACCCTCTCTATGACGGTGTGTGTATAGAAATGAAGCCTAATTTGGTGGAAGTGTAAGTTTTCTGTAATCATATTAAAAGAGCGAATGGATGCAAATTTTAATTTTAGGGTGCAAAGTCCAGGTGCACTAATACACAAAGGAATTTCAATTTTTCTTTTAAACTA
Organism: Elbella merops; assembly: GCA_018244855.1. Lineage (NCBI taxonomy): Eukaryota > Metazoa > Arthropoda > Insecta > Lepidoptera > Hesperiidae > Elbella > Elbella merops. The sequence continues at coordinate 3,950 of DWMG01004289.1, read as the reverse complement.
GTAGTTTCACAAAATAACTAATTTGAAATAAGATTATAATGTTCGTCTAATACTAACTACATAGCATTGCTTATAATAAATAAATAAAAAAAATACATACATTACACATATTTAAAAAAAATTTCGTCATCACCTGGGTGACTGATAATAATAATAATAAAGAAATAAAAAAATAACGATATTTATTACAATAACATTCAACTTGGTTAGTGCACTGCCGTGCCCCAGCGTTGTTTAGTTGTATATACCTATAAAAAATAATATATCAGTGAGAGCACCACAGCTCATGCTTGTGAGATCTTGGTAAAACAATAATTATTTGGATAATTTTAAGGTTTCCAACGACATTGACCCTATTTCAGACTACCTTATCATGATGTTTGTGTAATCCCTTCCAAAACCTTGGCCTTGATGTGATGTTTTAGGTCTATTACGTAGGACGGTCCAACAGTATGATTGGTAATGTCCGTTATTGAGTAAAATTGAATTTTCCGTATACTGTCATACAAAGCAATCTTAATAATTACTTATTAAGAGGAAATTACACTTCAAAAAGTTGTATTGAATAAATCATTTTAGAAATAGACACGTTTTAGTTCAATCAATTATACTGTTTCTTATTGAACAAAATATGGAAAGGTCCCACTTTCGGTCTTGCCCGTCGTCAGCCAGGTACTTAATATGACATTCTCGTACGACTACAAATTTTAAGTAAGGGCCTCTCTTTGTTTTCGGATGTTTCGTCGGTTATGAATTTTTTTACGTAAATACTAGTTAAATTATACATTTTAAAATTATCATTAGATTTGTAATAATTATTTTATCTTGTGTTCAGATCACACTTAAGTTTCCTGTATCGTTAAGAAATACAGCTTTTAAAACAGTTAAATCATGAATAAACAACTGTTTTTAAACGATATACGAAAATATTATTGTGAATATTGCGAATCCAATCGAACTTAGTAAATATCGATGAATATTTAAACAGATTCCCGCCTTTCAAATGGATTGACAGCGGCTATCACGTAGACCTGTCCATGTATTCTTATAGTCGAAATGTCAAGGTCTCGAAACCTATTGATAAATTAGGGATTGTGAGTGTTTAAATTGTATTTATAGGTAGATAATTGTTATTTCATTAAGCTCAATGATATCTAATATTTGAGTAAGAAACAACAAAAACTGTTTTCCGGAAATCAAGTTGACATATAATTTTAATGTAATGTAACAGGCAGAGAACGTCAATTAATTCCTTTTTTTAAGAACGGGTTAGGATTTGCACGACGAATCCCATGACTTTACTAATACTTTTCTATTTGTACCTAAGGAACTTCTGTGCACTTATTTATTATTTTTTTTAAATATTATATTTTAACGACTCTTAACCTAATATGCTATTGACATATTTAAACCTAAATTAAAAATAATATAAAGTTAGGCAAGACAGGGTTCCCCTTTGGATTGCTAAACTAATCCTCTTACAAAAGCAAGAACAAGTTCGGGCATCCTTTTTCAAACTAGTCATTTAAAAAATTAAATTTTCACAAATACATTTTGACTACTTAGTCGTTCTTTAGTACTCGTATGTTTCAACTTTCCACGATGACAAGACAACTTTTCGTTTGATTATCAACTTTATGGACGAATTATGGATGAAATTATCCTTGTAAAGCACTTTAACACATGTGAATATGTATTAAAGTATCTACCGAGGCAGACATATGTATAAACTAATTGAAAAAGTCTAGCCTTAAAATTTGGATCAAGGTTCGTTTTTATGTAAGGAAACCATTTATTAACTGAAAAGATATCGCGTATCACCGACTTTTACAATTCTATAAGTTACGAATATATTCTATGTACATACGAGTGTAGCAATGTCTAGCTTACTAGATAGTAATTAATAGAAGATACGATTATAGTAGAAACTAGCTGTGCCGTCGACTTCGTACGGGCTACCCTAACCTAACCGCGGGGCCGCATCGCGTTCAACTGACGCACTACCAGTCTAGACTAAACCGGAAACCCTATTTAATATGATAATTGATCATCTAGATCCGATAAATATATTTGTAATACATTTATTTTTTGAATGTCTCATTGGTCGAGCGGTTACAAGCACGACTGCCATTCGTGAGGTCCTGGGATCAAATCCCGGGTCGGGTACTATTGAATTTTTCTAATTTAGAAATTCTAGTGGTGACTCAGGGCCTGGATATGTGCAGGTGTATGCCACTAGGCTCAATACCTGTTCCATAGGACTTAAACGTAAGTGGTGGAGCGTGGCAGTGTGCTACGCTCCTCTGCTTATTTCTTCGGGGATTACAGGCGCGATGTTACGTTTTTTGATGTTACATTTATTAATAATTATATTTGTAAAGCTTCAACAATTTGCGTTCGGATTTGCATGTTATATTCATAGGTCAATATGTTGAATTATTAAAGTCACATTCTCCATAGATATACCTCAATCTATGGCTGTCCTTGACTCGAGTAAATGTTCAGCGAATCATTCGATGGAACATTAAGTTTTAATGAAGTGTCTATCGATGGGGTAAAAATTGACGGAAATTATAGGCTTTCAAATATAACACGGATGGCATCAACTTGACAACATGATATTTTTTTCCTTACATTCCTGTGTAGACTTTTTAAGCTGTTTTATTTTTCTGTATATTATTCTTTAAATACAACTTTTTCTTTGTGTTCCTGTGCGGACTATTTTTTTTCCAGCTATATTATCCTAATGAAATGAAAAATGTATAAGTATACTTACTTATATTGAATATTTCTGTGCCGACTTTTAAATTCAGTATGTTTAGGTACATGAAATTATGAACTATCAAATATCAGTCAGTGTACGAGTATTATATTTTTTCATCACCTACTGTCGCTGTTTTTATTAAATTTGCATAACATGATACATTACGACGAGAGTGATGAATGTAGGAGAAGTATGTCTGGTCTGTAAATATAAAGATATATGGTAAGATATCATTGTCTACTGCTTATCTTGTAAGTGACCTAGTATGATGATATAATTATAATAACTAAGAGAGTAAATCATAATGTAAGCTGAAAATTTTTCAGCGGGAGCAGCAGAACGGGTAGCGTGGACCGGAGCACCCGTGGATCAAGCACCAATCTTAATTCCGATGAAGACAATATCAATGTTGTTGTTAGGTGAGGAGTAATTAATTTTTTTATGTTAGTAAGGAGGTTGTGCTTAAAATACGCCGTATTTCTATATCGTAAATTTTAATCGGGATTTGACTCAAAGTATTCAAGTTTTCAATCTGTGTTACACTTATGTAAGCAAATCAGTTAAATCATTCATTCACGTTCTTGAATTTTAAAATTCTAATTTTAAATATTTCTAAATCTAATATATTAATCTAATTTTAAATATCAATAATACTTGTATTATTGATATTTTCCCCATTTTAATATTCTCCACATTGTTCCTTTATTTGTTTTAAAATTATTCATACTTTAGTTATTTTTACATTTAGGTTTAAAAACAACAATAGCGTGATTTGGGTGACATAAACACAATACCACAAAGCGAATCGTGTCAATATTCATACCTCATAATTATTACATACGTGATCGATTAAGCCATTAACTCGAGATTGGTTTATAAACATTTATATGCACATCAGTGGTTTATTTATTATTTATCAACATCATCAGCCTTATTCAGTTTACACCTCAACATAGACCATCCTTAATGAGCGCATTGCGTCCTGTTCTCGGCTTGCCACATTTGTATTATTAAAAATTTTCGAATATGGGTACACTTTCGCGCCAAAAGTAAAGGTGACAGCACTGACAGCAGCGAAAGTCATCAAAAATACAATACAATACAATACAATTATTCTTTATTGTACACCAAGATTATAATACAATATAGACAACAAATTTTCGAGGGCTTACAAAAGACGGTCTTA
>DWMG01004288.1:0-11059 GCA_018244855.1 Elbella merops | reverse complement strand
CTTGAGTCAATTTACTGAAAATGTAAACGATATAACATCACGCCTCGGAGGCGTAGGCAGAAGAGTGTAGTACACTCCCATGTTTAACCAGTTCGTTGGTGAGCCTATTGCCATACAACTAGAAATGACCAAGAGCACCCGGAAATCTAATCCAAATCTTGATCAGCAATCGCGCTTGTAACCACTCGACCAACTAGGCAGCCAGTAAACGATACAGAGCGAAACATTAGCATTAACGTTTAATATTTTGTTAAAAGCATAATCCACGCCAGGAACTGCAAGTTTTTGAAAATAGAACAAGCCACAACATCGTCTATTATAAGTCCAGTACTCATGTCTTATTAACCAACATACGCAATTATTGAGAATCATATTACGTATTTCAACTCTGTTAAAATGGTATCGCAATGTTGAAGCGGAACATATGTATGTCTATATTTAAAAGACGTTTCTAACTAACCTCTATGTTGTATCATAAAATGAAGAAATTATATAATGAGCGTTTAAAGTTCGGACCGCTCATTGTTTTATGGGCTAGAACAGCGTATTAAAGAAGCGGCAGATTTTAATGTTTCGCATTCTTCATCATCATCATCATCAGCATATCTCAGTCCACTGCTAGACACAGGCCTCCCCAGAAGTGGGTTTATGTCCGTAATCTCGCATTCTTAATTTAGCAATATGAATAACAAGGGGTAAAATTGTAACTTGAAGGACTGGGGGAGATCAGTGCACGTGTTGGCTCTGAAAGGGTCTTTATGACATCGAATGGGATATCACAAGGTACCACTCAGTTACACGACTCTTTGTGTTATAGCGGCTGTTTAGTTGATATGATTATTCTCAATGTGCAGTTATTAAAAATAATCCAATTATATATCCTGATTATTTGTATAATTAAACAGCTGCTTTGTTACAAATGAAACCCGTAGGCACTTATGCCTTTCATTGTGTGCGAATTATACCTAATATTTCATTTTTATAGATGTAACTTAACATACTATATTTAACATACAATGTTTATTTTTGTTTTAAGATATTTAATTTTGGATATTTGATTATGTCTTGATTAAACATTAACTAATTAATTCTGACGGAATATTCCAAGGGAGAACGTCTGCGCGAAATACTGGCACCCCACAAATTTTAAGCTGCCCCCTTCTTACATTGAAAGTAACTATTCATTAACATAATATTAATACTCAATAAACTCAATAAACTGTATCAATTAATTCTAAAGTTTTTGTCTTTATAAATGTTGTATGTATTTAATTGTATGGCGTACATTTCTAGCTTGCCCATGAAATTTAACCTTGACACACTTGTGAAATAATTCCCAAAACTCATTATGAGTAGTTATCAAATATATAGAGAGTACAGATGCATTTGCAACCACAATTTGAAAATAAATTATATAAACATGAGATCAAAGTACACTTTTCTAAACGGAAATAACTAAACAAAACTTTGTCTATTAAATAGAAACAATTTTTTTTCATGTAAAGTTAGTAGCAATGAGAGGGCAGCAGTCACAACTGTATGTTTTGCTATGAACTTCAACTGTATATTAGGCATATTTCCGAGAGATAATTCTGGTAGGATTACTATTCAATAGGCTTATTAGATTAGAATAGGGCTGCAGATAAAGAACTCTTAGCAAAATAGCGTCAATTGGTGTTTGAGTTTACGCAGTTACCAGGTAGTAACTCTTCTACTCATGGTTAACCAGAAACGCATTGCTACTTTGAGGATTGAGACGATCAATTCAAATCAAATAAAAATAATAAATCGTGCACCTATAGCGATTGAACGCACGTCCACAATTAAAGCGCGAAGTTTCCTTTAAATGTGTTTGCGTCAATATATGATTTATTAATATTATTATTATTATTACTATTATTATTACATCGTCACGTCTAGTCCCTTAAGAGGTGGCGGTAGAGCACCGTATAGAGCTACCGCGCTCCGTCTACATTTATCATTACCTACACACATGCGCGCCGGGTTTGGAGACTTCCAACCATTGATATTTTATAGATCACAAGTGTAACCTCGCTTATTATTATTATACATGAACAAGCAATAAGCAGTTACATTAATATAAATATGCGATATAGTAATATAAAGAACGTTCACCTTCGCTCCCCAACATTTATGTTTGATTGGCGCGATGATTTTTTAGCCGCTTGTTGGCAAATATTTGCTGCCATCTCCGATAACACGACAACTGCTGTCTTGCTTGTCCCGCAAATGACCGAGTACACATTTTTTCTATTTACCAAAATATCAACTCTATTTTATGCAATTACTTGTCAAATTATACATACATGTATGTTTCTGTACGCTTGTAATTATCACAAATAAGTAGGTACTTTAATTGCTTTGTTCTTATTCATTTTTATGTTCGTAACATTTTTATAACTGAATCGATAAAGGGTTTTCAAACGTTTGTAGTTTAAGTCACAATGAGACTCGTTCAGATGATATTATGCATTTCAATGAATCAGGAGTCCAAAGTAACAGTTATTGTAACATACCTTTTAGTTATGTTACAAGAACGTGTGGCGTCGCCTCACATAAAAACGAGAATAAGGCGTACTCGTACCTAAACGTTCGAATAAGGCACGCACACTCGGTGTTTTTTTATCCTTTGCAATATCAGTATTTTGAATCTGGCATAACATCACTGTAATGAATAACTTAGTAGTAGTTAGTAGTAGTAGAATAGTAGTAGTAGTAGAATAACTTAGTAGTAGTCTAGTAAACGGTTATAGAGAAGCTCTACTACTTGCTCCACCACGATTCTCCAGCGCAAATTGCGCATTTAGCAGAGATAATGTTAATTGACCAATGTATAGAGTATAACAACTCAGATATACCTATTCACTTTTTAAAGCGTCCCCGGGTGCGCTTATTAATTGATAGTCATGTACTTACTTATAACATTCGATACACGACTTGGTTACAAACGCTCATATCCGTCAATACATCCTGAATTTCCGACACTGCGAACGTGTCACCATAGCAACATAAAGTAGCTTCCGTCTACTAAGAAGCTGAGGTGCTCTTCGTAGGAAGAGGGCGTTTGGAAATATTTCTATTTAATGATCACAACATATGTATTGGAAAATGTAGCCATGTTGAGTTTGCGAGAGTGCTTCTAGGGAACTTATGCATATAAATATACAAAATTGAAGAGTTGCCTACAATATCCTTATAAAAGCTTTTTATTGTATGTGTGGGTGTGAAACCGTGTGTGTGTGCGCGCGCGTATGTATGTATGAGTGTGTGTATGTAACATGCGCGTTTCATACTTGAACACGCAATGTTATGTCTATCTGCTTAACTGTCTAACTTTTCGTTTATTCTAGCTGTTCTCCGAGTGCTGAGCCCGTCTTGGATAATGTATTAATTGGCAAATAAATCGCTTTTTACATAATAATTTAAATCCGAATGACGAAGAGAAGCCACGATCACGTTATCGCATAAATTTAGGATTATTCAGAAATCGCGGATATCGGCTAGTAACCAACAGTAATTATAATTCAAATTTGCCAGTTACTCTTTTTCTTTTTCTACTAAACAGTTACGTAATATATCTATCTACATGAAACCGCACTCTTAGTGGATGATAAGAGATACATTATTAATTATACTTCACTTTTCCATCGGTTTTATCTTATGTACTACCGAAATTATTTTTATTATATAAGTTAATATAACATAGTTACATGAATACTTCCGTCACGTTTTATATTCACGTACATTACACGACATATTTTCCGTTCACAATTTTATATTACTCACAATCTTAATAATCGATACGATATCTAACAAACGATACCGTGGAGTCGTGGGAAAGAACTCGCTATGTAAATACTAGCTCTATCAACACAATTTATATTCATATATGTATAAAACATATTTATGTTTCGATATATCAAAGGGTTAACGAAACAGTTCAAGAAATGTATTTTTACGTAGCCATATGCCTAAATGGTAATAGGCTGAATCTTATTCATGATATCTACCTATAATATAATTGATGAGTGAAACGTGACAGTGTAATATACCCATCTGCCTTGCCCATCAGAGGTAACAGGTGTGATGTTATGTTATATTCATATGCCTTAATAAGTGAACGATTCCTCAAGTCCGCATATGCCGACCCAAAATATGACTTACCAAGATATAACTTACATACGATGAAACACGATGTTGACTAAAAGATCGGAACCGTTAATAAGAGTTGTATGAAAGGTAAACTTACATTGAGTCCTAATTTTTATGGTACACATTGAAATTATTCATCAGCATTTTTAACTTAATAAATCTAGCTACGAGTCTTCGCACTTGGGCTCCGTCGCGTCCGTCGGCCCGTCCGTCTTCATGCAGACATAGCCGTGCTATAGTCATATTTTTATATTAAAACGATTTACCAATATGAGACTTCTTTAAACTGTAACTATGTTTATTGATTTCTTAGCGAGTTAAGGTCCAAAATAGATTTAAATCATATGAACTAAAAGTCAATAATTAAATAAAAGATTTTGGCAATCACATCTAGTGTTGTCGTCGCTTAGGGTAAAATGTTTCAAAATAAATCAACAAGATTTAACTTTTAACTGATTTTATGATACTCAGGATCAGTCTCGTTGTATCTAATTAATGAAGATCTAATTGAAATTAAACAATAAAGGTAATATTAATTTATACCTTAGGAAGGAAATACTGTAACATAAATGAAAAACAACTTTTTTTTTGTTTAGTGTTGGCCAGCCTTGCCTGATGGGAAGCAAAACTGTGGCTTATGGTGTAGGATGCTTACCTAACAAACAGCTATTCACATTACTTTTGAAAAGCCCCCTATTGTGATATTATTGAAAAATAGTTCATCAATTATTATATACCGCGGAGAACGTTATTATAATGTTGATTGAACTTAATAATATAAGACCACAAAATTCTAGAGGAATGGAACATACTCCGTCATTTTACAAAAAAAAACGTATACGTATATATCGTATTTAAATTTAATCAATACTCACTGTATAATTTAGTAGAAAGTAAGTTTTTTTTTTCGTTTTAACCCTCTCGATATGAGAGGAGACCTATATTCTAACGATTATTATTATATATTTATTATAAGTATTATCATGTCGTATATGTAAGTCTATAATTTTAATATATTATAGAAATAGTACTTTTTCCCATTTAATCAAACTTATGATCATAGAAAGCGAACGTGATATCGAAGAAGTCTTTAAAGAAGTCGAAGGAGAAGGAGCAGCCGAAAATGCTCAAGATATAATATTCAAATAAAGTATAGATTAAATGAATATTAATGTAAGTGCTGAGGATCGAGCTCAGTGGCATGCTATTGGAGGGGCCTATGTCCAGCAGTGGACGGACATATGCTGATAATAATGATGATGAACATCCACAGGTGTTCATAAAACAACATCATCTTAAAACGTAATATGAAGTAGCCTGTCAATGCATCAAGATTTTTCTATTTAAACTCTATCTATATTTAGCAATTGTTAAAAGTTTAAATAAGCCTTGTAACGAAATAATGATTGGTTGCGGTATAGCGCAGGCTAAATAGGTACGGCTAAATGCCCTGGCTGCCCGTCGGCGGTGCGAAAAGCTGTGCCCTGCGATCTCCAACCCGCATGCCCGGAGATTACGGACATAAACCCCCTTTTGGGGATGCCTATGTCCAGCAGTGGACTAAGATAGGCTGATGATGATGAAGGAAATAAAAGTGATTATAAGAAAAGAAGAAATAAAAACTCTATCAGCAAAGCTCTACAAACTCCAAGAAGACTTTAAAAAGCGTTGAATCAAACTTTTAAGTTACTTTTTCTTGGCTACCTGGTTATTACTGTAGACACAGCAATGCTTTTTATAGGCACGAATGCCCTTTAAAATATTAAAGTGTTTTCTAAATAATTAAACATTAATAATTAACTAATTACTAACTAACATAGGCATTAAATTTGCCCATCGTTACGTCGTCGTTACAGGGTCTCACAATAAAGAGTATAAATAAATAAATATTGTGTATCCATTAAGTTAAAAATTTTACCTAGTTTTTTACATTTCTAGAAATTACAAAAGCTTTTTTTTAAACTATGGCACATACAGACAATAAATAACACATTTAGCACTAAAACAAAACAACAAGAAAGCCGGTAAGATTATTAGAATTGTGCTTACTGCTGGTAATAATAATTTTATTTTCAGACCAACAGCGTTGTAGTGTCAGTGAAAGAGAAACGAGACGTATTGGGTAGGTATTGATTAAATTAATAAGCCGCTCTTCGTCGAACTGCCCGGCTTAGGCTCAGCAACAAGCCTTCCATTTTATTATGTATTTATAGTTTCGTTTCTTTTCCATCGTAGTTTTTCTTTTAAAATATAGCGTTTTTATCTATATCGAACTACCCATCCATCGGTCAAAACATAATTAGCAATTGAAAAGAATAATTTGACCAAACGTGTTTCTATTGTTGCCGAAAGGACCAAAGCTAGGTCGGAGGGCGCAGGTGTGGATCGTGAGAAATCTCACCCCTCTGCATCTAGGATTTGCTTAGCAGGCGGAGGGCGATTCGCAAGAGTACGGGGTTGCATTCCCACGGCATTGTGACTTGAACGTAATCAACAAGGTAGTTGTTGTTTGGTGTTTGTAAAGACCATTATTATTTTAATTTGTATATTTAGTAACTTAATTTTTCATAGATTTAACAATTTTTGAACAAATTTATTTAAGAATTTTCAAAATGAACAATGTAAGATTTTTGAAAATGAGCATTCTAAGAATTTTAAAAATTAACGTGTATACTATGTATAAGTATTTGTGCACAATTTTCTATTTTAAAATGAATCTGTTATTGCAACTCTGCGTAGTTTAATATTGCAACACGATAATTTTATATTTATTTTATAGAAGTCAAGGAGAAAACTTAAAATTTTTCATTCTAAATTTTCAATGTCAAGTAAAAGGGAAATCGACTTACCAGAGTATATATAATAAAAATGCCATAGCAATACATCAATCACCTTTAGTTGCGTTATACGTCGCGCTGGGCCCCCTACACCCTTGCGAGGCCAGGTGCCACCCCGTGAGAAAGACATCTAGTAGGTGCGATATTTTATGTGGGGGGACATTAACTCTATACAGCGAAACCAATGCCATTTACACACTAATTATTTATACAAAGAATCCTTGTACACGTCACTATTTTTTTGAGCGCTAGTTACATATGCGGCAGACAAAAAACATATATTCAACGTACAATCAAATGCTGGACAACTTAAATCTAAGCGTTTGATTTATAGAATTAACAACAGCAAGTGGTGGCTTTATTTTACTCAAACGCTAAGAAATCAATTTAAAAAAAGACAGGCCACACAGAAAAGCAACTAACTTATTGATTTAAATTTAAAAAAAAAACTAGGAAAGTTACTTTAAAGTGCAACATTCTTAAATACTCGGTTATTTTTAAATGCTTGGATCATTTTTCCGCGAAATCAATCTTTATCTTTAAGTGTAGGTAAAGTAATGAGACAAATGTTTTATAACGTAATATTAATAGATAATATAATATAAATGTGATATTCACATATTGCCAATTGATATTCGTTTAAGAATAGACCTGTCATAACTATTTGCAGTCGCGTAATATCAAGTCAGAGTAATTTTTAGATTTAAGTATATCATTTTACAAATTTTCGCGCCAGAAAAGCTTACATGCACGTAGATACTATCCATTGCTGAAGTGAAATTAGAATGGCATACCTTTAGACATTTTTAAATATAATAATAATAATAAAGCCTTTTTATTTCTTACTATTTAAATATAATAATATATTGTTATTACGGCGTAATTATAACATTCATATTTATTTAAAATTAATTATTTTGGCAATTCTAATGTGAAAAAAAGATCTTAAACACCTTATTTTGTAATTAAATAAGTAGAGCACATATTGATAGGCACTCTGTGTACTCTGCCTATCACGTAAAGAACTTAGCATGACAATATAACAATTACGATTATAATAAACCACTCACCCTAATCTGGTAGGAATATGAGGAACACTACAATCTTATAAATGCTTTTGTGTTGTCGTGTTCATTCTACAATCAATTAAAATCAAATTAGTTCGTTAATTATTTTTCCTCGAAACTTTAAAATATTTTTTTTAACTATAAAACATAACGCGACACATATCAAGTGCTCAAAAGTAAATCTTCAAATTTACTCTCCGCTCGAAAGCTCGATTTTATAAAATATCAAGCGGAATACGCCAACAGTAACACAACTGAAGCATAAAAATTTAAGGGTCCTTATAAATGCCTAATATAGCATAGGCTGCATTAAATAACAAATAAGGCAGGCGATGCACGTGAAGCTAACGGAATGTAGCAAAATTAGATAACAAAATATAAATTTATTTTAAAGGCACGTAGAAATAAAGGCTACCTTTGTGCCTAATAAACCATATGAGGTTTAATTGACAATTGGATAGACTACTGACAGTAAACTAGAACGTCTGCAAGAATTAAGTCGGGCGAGTGCAGTCTGCCAGTAAGAGTGTATTTGTGTACGTCTCTACCTCTAACCCATGTGTATAATCTTATATAACTCTGCCGTGAGCACAAATTTAGGTGTCAATGTTACATTTACGTATAAATGAAGGAACATGATATCAAATAAAAATCACTGAATATACTTCAAACGCTAACATGACTTTATATGAATTGCAAAAACTATATATAAACAGATATTTGGTCCAATACGTGATTGATCGTATCTCATTTGGATTAAGGACTCGGTTGTGTGTTTGTTTGTTAGAAATCATATGTTCCAATAATAGGTTTTACTTTACTTAAACACAGACAATTTTTTTCGTTTTATTTTTATGTATGTACCTATATTTATAACTTGTTCTTAATTTGAGATAGATGAAATTTCAACATAAAAAAACAGGGCATAGTTTAGGAGAGTTTCCATTAAAACAATAGATACATGTCAAAATAAATCGTATACATAGTTGACTTTTAAATTGAATAATTATATAAAGTACTTAGGTATATTAAATAAATATAGACGATAAAAGCTCGTCGGTCTTGTCTTAAAATGCGCCACTGCCGTGCGTAAGGACTGTAGTCCTTACTTCAATCCGCGGATCAGATACTATTTGGACTTACTACCTTGAAATTTCTAGTAATCGCTCGCCTTCTGGATACGTGCCTAGTGCATGGCAATAGGCCCACCCCTTACTGCATGGCAGGACCATGGAAGTCTAATCCACTCACCTGGCTACCTCGTCGGGGAAAAACAAACCGACAGATAAAAAATATACTATGTGCATATGTACATGTATCTACTACGACAGACATTTCAAACTGCATCTGATATGAAAATCTATAACGCGACTCACTCACTCTTCTCGCGCATACCTACATACCAAAGGTTTAAACGAATACCTTGAATTCCATAAATGTAACAGAAAAGCATATTTTACATTTAAAAATGGATGTTGGAATGTATTTCTGTTGGATATTTGTTGGCTCTATTACTGATCACGACGAAAGTTGGCGTGTATGTGTGATTGTTATGCTAGTTTTTACACTATCCTTTTTTTTAACTCACCACTAGATGGCGGTGGAGCGCGTCAACTTTTATACCGCTCAACTCGTCGCCTTGATAATTATTGAATTATGATAATCAAGTATGGAGAATATTTTTGATTACAGACACTTTAGTTAGTCATTAATATCTGCACGTAATCCATAATTAAATCATTGATTCAATAGCAGACATTGAATTCGCGCAGTCTGCCTCTTTGTAACACCACGCCTGTAATCCCCGAATAGGTAGGCAGAGGAGTGTAATACACTCCCACGTTTCATCAGTTACGTTTAAGTCCCTTGGAAGAGGCGGTGAGCCTATTGCCATACACCGAGCACAGATCCAAACTCCGAGTCATTACTAGAAATTTTAAATTAGAAATATTTTATTCAAATGTACCCGATCCGGGATTTGAACCCAGGACCTTCCGATCGACAGTCGCGCTTGCAACCACTAGAACAACGAGGCAGCCTATTTTTGTGAGTGTAAATTTAAAACATACAGCCTCTCCCTCGAACCGCTTTAAATCATAATAATAGAAATGTATCTAGGAGGAAGAAATGAGTTTCAAAGTTGTTTTTAAGTTATAACCGAACATTCTATAAATATAAGATCTAATAAAGTTTTAAGTAACTTTCTTTTATATGAAATCACAATAATAATGTTAAAAGAAATTTTATCAAAATTATATTACAAATGTACATTGATAATATTAAATTTTGTATCCGAAATTATCAAAAACGGGAGAAACACAAACCAACATGAAATACATAGGTACACAATGATAAATTAAAAAAGCAGATATAATTTTTATTTCGCGAAATATTGTTATGTTTTAGTTACAAGGGATAGTTTTGATTCATATTAAGCCTGCCAGTACATTGCTACAGTTAAAAGAAATACTATACTATATTTATTTTCGTTCTCATCAGTATCGAGTAGCGAGTTAGTAGGTAAACATTTTACAATAATAATAAAATGTTACGAAGGTAGACAGATCGTGAAAATGTCACAAGCAAGATCTACTCCATTCGCAGAAAACATTGTACATTAAAACAGACTACGCTAAATTTAGTAACATGGCCATGTCTAATTACCAAGGGGTATTTTATATTATATTGCAAGGAATAATAAATGAAGACGTTGATTGCTATTGACAAGAACTCCGTAAAATATATTCACATGTACAACGTCAAATAAGTGGGCGTTAGGTGGGAGCCAGGCGAACGGATTACTTGTCACTTATCAAAGGTACGCATAAGACACCTACACGAGCCAAGACAGCTGGCGTCGAGAGCCGCGAGCCGCCCCCATTTCTCACGAGCCTCACATCTGCTTAAGGCTCGGACCCTTCTTACAGACTTCATTACACAACAATAAAACTCGCCTTATTATTTTTCAACCCCGGCGCTGAT
>DWMG01004287.1:0-11060 GCA_018244855.1 Elbella merops | reverse complement strand
ATAGCAATGCGAGTAGTGACTCGGTGTGTGGGACTGTGCCCTGTGTATGGCCATAGGCACCTACTCTATGGGACGTAAACGTAGCTGGTAAAACGTGGGAGTGTAGCACACTCCTCTGTCTGCCTCGTCGGGAATTATAGGCGTGGTGTTACGTTTTACATGTTGCATGCCTTGTGTTAATATTAAACTATAAAACTAATTATACCTTCAGCTTTAACTACAACTGCTATTTAACCCCTTCGTCCTTTCGTGACAGAAACTTTCCGGCAAAACTAGTCTTGGATTCGTGCCGAAATAGTTCGTTGTATATATGCTAATATATACATATACATTTAAGAAAAGAGTGACTAGGCGCTTTTCAGGCGAGCGCCTACATCCTAGGTTGTATCTCGCTTTCCATTCGGTGAGATTGCAGCCAAACACGAGCATATTTCTACATTCAAAAAAAGGAAACAAAAAAAAATTGTGTTCAATATTTCCATGTTCGTTTTTGTTTATTTGTAATAGTATATAATCGAAGTATTAGTATACAAATTGTCGACATCCGTTCGCATTTATTACCGATCTCTGTAGCCACACAAAGGGAAACGAAACTGTCGAACAAAGGGAAACGAGAAGGGTTGCAGGCAGATTATATACTTAGATTACTCTGTTATATGTAGGTATATGCTTCAACAAGCTGAATTTTAATTATTCTCCCAAAAAAAAAGAAAAATATTGTAAAAACCCAACGACACGCCTGTAAACCCCAAAGGGGTAGGCAGAGGAGTGTAGTACGCTAATAATTTTTAATTGTACGTAATACGTACATACATACATCGAATAATTGCGATTGTATCATGATAGCTAAGCAAAAAAGCAATGTTATTAAAGCAATGTTGTTAAATTTAATTATACATATATTGGTTTAAGTCGCGGATGTTTTTCGGGACTGCCCAACTAGGTCGCCACCGTGACCTCGCTGCGATTGGCAGGAGCACATGACGGGGGACGTTAGATAATATCCAGAGCAGTCAATGTATCTAGAATAAACATACGTAAGATAAACTGATACAAATCTTTAATAATTTGTTGTCATTATCTTAAATGATATTATTAATGGTAATATTATCTGTGCGGTATTGTTAATAGTAATAAATTAATAGTTGAAAATCGTGAACAAAGGTAGTTAGCTAAATTTAACTGATCATACTTCGTGTAAAAGAATCTACGTCGCGTAGATTGCTTTAGACGAAGATTCCTTTGCAATATAAAAAAATGACAATTATTTTGGTATGTCATTTAACATTTGAGATTATACAAAAGATACTTCACAGACTTCTGTTTCAATGTCCTGTCTCTCCAGACAAAGTTGTGGTCAGTCTCGTTAGAAACTTCATAAGCTCAATTAGTAACCCTTTACTTACACACTCTACTGGATTCCGCTCTGTAATTTATTCATCGAGTTATCAAAATCGACTGCCAACCCTTTATAGATGGAAGTGCTTACTTTGTGAAAACTTCGAAGTGTCTTAAACTATGCCCGTTCGTTCATTAAACGACTAATAAAAATATGATCTAGAATATTTTTTAAGATTTCACTGGAATTCACAGATTGGTTTTCAACATTTATTTGTTTTTATATAACGCATCCCTAATTTTTTTTTTTTTAACTTTTACTTTGAATGTTAAATAGTACGTAAAAAATAATAAACTATTATGGTGCCTGTTATAAAAATATTAATTTATGATTATTTTTTAATAATCTGAAATATTATAATAGCTTTTCCAAAAAATATTCATAAATTTTTGAGAATTGTTCTAATAATAATTTTTGATTTTAATTATGGGCTGGGATTTTAATAATGTGAATTGTTGGCATCATGAAAAGTACATTACATTTTTTCTTAATTTTATTTTTATCCCACTGTCCTAGTCGTTATTTAATCAATTTAGTAACTTTAATAATACATTATCGTTAGTTTACCACGATTAAATAATGTCTTACAGGATAATGCAATTAGAAATTTCATAAATAATAAGCAAGTGTCTTACGAAATTTTGTCTAAGTGTAATAACTTTTATTTCAAAAGATAATGGCTGTCTATTACGAAGGTTCAAACGAAAATACATACATATATTCCAAATTTAAATTCTCTTTCCAAATTGTGAAGCGTGAGTAGAATTATTATATGATCATTATTTTTAAGTCTGAAAATGTTGTTTAAAGCAACGAAATTTTGCAGACAAATTACAAAAAGATATTAGATGCCTTTTAAAAGTTTTATATGAGAAACACAAAACTTTTAGTCTCGATAACTTGCCTGCGAAATAGGTTTCAGGAGCAATCAATGATAAAGCTCCTTAAAAATGCATTCAACAACGGCAGCCGATATTTTTATTATAATATATTTAGAACTGTTTCCATTGTATAATCAGAAAAGCGACTAAATCATTTATTGTGAATAGAATTAGAATTGATAGATATTAAAAACTGATAACTGTAGAATTTGGAATACGATTAAATAATTCCAAATTCAAATTAGTTATACCAGGTAACCTGCTGGCATTGGCAACAAATCATTTATCTAAGCGTTTCGCTCGATGAGATGGCTGGTCTGGCCCAATATAATAGGAAACAAAATAAACAAAATATAACTTCCGACACAGACGAGGTCCCAAACTACAAATAGTCATTAATTCCGTTCTCGACTAACTACTTGTTAGCGCTAACAACTTGAAAATTGACTTATATTTCCGTTCACTGAACATTTGTTTAATTGTTATGTTCTATATTGTTATGTTATAT
The DNA here is from genome assembly GCA_018244855.1 of Elbella merops. NCBI lineage: Eukaryota > Metazoa > Arthropoda > Insecta > Lepidoptera > Hesperiidae > Elbella > Elbella merops. Next base: position 8,272 of record DWMG01004287.1, on the reverse strand, counting down.
ACAAATGGCGTCAAAGTATACAAACAAGTCAATATTATGTTCGTATCTACTACTGTGACTACTAGGAAATATAAGTTAGAAAATAATACTTTGCCCGACTCGGGGATCGTACTCAGGACCTCTTTCTCAGCAGTAGCACTTGCAAGCACGAGACAAACAAGGCAGTCAGGCAACCATGTTCTTTTGATGTGCAAATAATCTGTAATCAGCTTGTATATATATATGTACCTATAAACGGTACTGACCGTTATATGAATAATTTTGAGTAACGAAATAAAATCTTGTTAGTGTTATTAAATTACGTTTTGTACATATTATATTGTTCCCAACGAAACGTCCAACAATTTGTACATCTTGTCACGATTTGAAATTAACTTGAAATTCATCATCAAGTCCACTGCTGGATATAGACCTCCCTTGAGGAGTTATTGCCCATAATGTCCACGCTGGGCCCGCCATGGGTTGGTGATCGCAGAACTCAGTTTCAGTGGCCAAACTAAAAGTTAATCTAAACTGTCAAATACTCTCATATTTCGAAGTTCTCATTAAATGTGTAATTCACTTTTAACAACAGTATTATTATCAAACGTACCAATTAATTATCGTAATTAATTTACCCAAACATGTAATGACTTACGCTTTCTGTTCTCTTATGAAATTCATTGTAGGCTATATGGAAGAGCGCTGTATTCGTCGAAGCGGCGAATTTCGATGAGGTTCTGGTTATACGCAAATAAAAATCCACATCTATTATATCTTTTAGAGATTTTGTACGAACCATTTTAGACAGTTTTCATTGTAGGTACTGACTAATTGTTCGCACAATAATACCTACATGAGTGTATCATCGTATTATATGTGTACTCGAATAGTAGTAGGTATTCATGACAGAAGTTGATTTTAATTATATATATAAGGAAATTCATCATTTATTCGCTTCATTATTTTTGTTTTTCTTTTATTACAGTAAAAGCGATAAACAAGCGATTCATGATCTCGGCTCTGTTTGTTCGGGACTTTAAAATGGCGATTTTATTACGACGATTTCCACTAAATCTTTAATAAACCGTTCATAACGTAAACGCAATTTGTTTACTTATCCCTGTTTATTTTGTCAGCATTATTCATATAGTCTGGAAACCGCGAGTTTATAAATAATTAGGAGGTAATAAGAACGTCACACAGGAAACTATAACATATATTAATATGCTTTGCTAGAATAAATATTATGAAAAAGTTACCACAGGAGGTACTTTATTTTAATGTTCATATTTATATCATTTGCGCAATGATATGTCTTGCTATTCTAAGATATGTCTAGCTATATTTTTTACACATTTTGACGACGTAATAATTACATATAAGTATATTACAACTATGTGTAGGGTGATTTAAGCATTACTGTGGAAAAAATATAGTACCTAATATAAATGTATATGCCTTGCTTTAATATAGGAGAAGGTGGTGCGAGGACCTGTGCTCTGCGATTTCCAACCAGCGTGCCCATCTTGAAAATTATGGGCTAAAACCCCTCAAGGTAGGCCTATTTCCATTAATAGACTATGCCTGGTAAATGCTATGATAATATTTTGTAGTTTGGTCTATGCCGATCTATAGTTCTTTACGTGACGTTATAACCTTGATATTAACGTATATGTGTGGTGAAAACGTGGAATAAGAAACAATAAGAAATGTCTTCGCTTCTTATTGTGACTTGTCATTTTCATAGAGAGTAGGCGTGTTCGGTCGACACCACTCAGCATCTCTCGGACCCTCATTAACGGAGAAAATTAATGAAATTTGTAAGTTTGGACATCGTGCGACGCACCAGTCACAACATGGACGTCGGACTTCCCAGAACTTCATTAATAATTCATAAATATTAATTTATTTGACCTACGGTTTTACTGAAGACCAACAAAAATAAAAATTAATTTTGGTAATAAAACAATTTAAATGAATCAATGTTTTTCAATTAAATTATTTTTGTATAAAAGCAATTTAAAAAAAATAAGTAAGTACTGTACTGTAAAGATTTATTTGATAAATGTATTTTTAATATTGTTCATTTATTATTAATATTATTAATGGCCTAAGAAATTTTATATCAATGTAAGGCAGTAAATATAGGATTAATTTTATCCGTGAAACATTTCCAATTACTTTGCCCGCTCCAAGGCCCCCGGTTTCGGTATCAGTTTTCCAATTTTAATGATTGTATATTCAGACTTATGGAAACGGGTAATAATGATAATGTTTTGTCGAAGGGAATGACGCACGGCGGCTCAAATTACTTATTTTTTATACTAATATAGCACCTGACTGGTCGAGTGGTTTCAAACGCGACTGTGGATCGGGAGGTCCTGGGTTTAAATTCCGGGTATTATTGGATTTTTCTAATTTAGGCTTTCTAGTAGTGACTCGGAATCTGGATCCGGGCTCGGTGTATGCCAATAGGCTCACCACCTATTCCATGGGACATAAACGTTACTAGTTAAACGTCTCCCATGTTTGAACTGCAATGAAATTAACCACTAACTTGAAACTGTCTTTCCTTTTTATAGACTTAATATTGTTAACGAGTGTATTCACAAAGAAAACATTTATAAATATCTGTGTAGCTGTTTTTTCTTTATCAAGAAATAGCCCAATATCTGAAGCTCAGTGGTTACCAGGCAGACCTCGTGTTTGAGTCCGGATAGGCATAATAAGAATAAAATTGGCTACTGTGTTGTTAGTCTTTGTACCAAGCACCTACTCTATTTGAAGTTCGTATTCAGTATTCCGATTTTAAATATTAATTTGTGTACTGGTTTAACTCTCGTGTTGTTATACAGGATAGGTTACGAAATTAAACAGTTTTTCAAAAAAAGCATAGAGCGAACTAACTAGATACGTAATTTAACGATAAAATTGTTATGATTGTTATAACTAGTAAAAATTGTGATTGTGATGTAGAAATCATTTCTTAATGAACTCGCAAAAAATTTAATACGTCCGTAGTTCATTAAGCGGAGATTTGGGGTTGCTATTACTAATTACATCATTACCATTAATTTAATTTTCATTCAGAAAACTGGAGAGGAAGTTCGTGAGGATTGACAGACTTTCTTAATAACCCTCGCGAAGAGATGAGGAGAAAACAGCTGATATCCGGCGATCCGCTAAAACTTTTCTTTCAAAGAACAAGAATAATTTCGCGAAAGTCCGGTTTTAATGACCAGAGTCATTGCTATATAATTCAATTCAATATACCTCCATTGAAAACAAACTTTTGTACCGTTTCTAAAAACGCAAGCCTAATGTTTTCATTGAAAACATGAACTTTGGCACCTTTTTTAAAGATGTGGACAAAATATATATTCAATTTAAAGTTTTACACAGACTTCAATGTTCTTCTCGTGGGAATAAAAATTGGGATGGTTTGTATCAAAAAGTTTGTATACAGTTATAACGACATCAAAACATTGGACAAAACACTTCGTGATGTCAAAAGTGTGAAAATGATAATTTACGGCCCTACGACGGCTTTTCACAAGAGAATGTTTGTTTGTTGAGAGCCAATAATCTTATGTAATCTTTATATGAACATTTATTATTTATCTATTTACCAGGGGCATTATTTACATATAATATTACAGGAGTATTTCGGTACGCCAGAAAATTTCTAAATTATTTGTTATTTTGGTCAAAAACGTGTTCTTAGACGTCACACGTCTTCGTCGAGCATACAAATGTACTGGGCCCTATAACGAGTTGTTTAGTATTCTTGTTTTATGTAGTTTCAATTAACATTAAATAAATAAAACAAAATCACTATTAATTAACATTAAATGTATAAAAAAAAATTACTATTACAGCGTAAAGTTTAAATATATTAAAAACATACACGAATATTACTTTATCTTGGCGTTATTTGACAAAGACAGTTTTTCTGTAATAAATCTACTTTAAAATGTAAAATTCTAAACACATTCCATTTATGAATGAATACTACTTCCGATTTACATGTTTAATAAATATATCAAAGTTTATTATCCCGTATTCAAATCCACTGCTGTTAAAATGCAAAAGAGTGAAGCGCGATGTACGCGAACGGGGCTTTACCATGCTAATCCGTCCCGAAGTGGACGATTATAAAAGTTGCGTCGCAACGGAACTAAAGTGGTGTTCCGTTGTACGTTTTTTATGAGCTTCAGTGATCAAGTATGCTTAGCTTGGCTATAATCAGTATAAAGACGCATGAAACTTTAAACATAGGCTACTATTTCTAACTAGTGCGTGCTGAAGTGATTTGTTAAACAGGTGATCTTGTTATGTGGACGTAGGCGGGTATTGAGGGAGCACAAGAGTCATCTATCTCGTCCAAATAGATCAGGTGTGGATGTCATGTGGAGTCAGAAGCAGACATCGATAAATGTAGAATAAGTACATCACGTCAGGATAGAGATATTTGATACTCGGTGTTCTCTGTCTATCCCGTACGGGTCCTGGCATGACGATACAGTAATAAAAATAATAAGAAAAAAATCCCCAATTTTCCTAACAAAATTCTCATCAAGAGATATTTCCCATGCGATTTGCTCATCTTCCTCCAAAACAGCTGTCAAGTTCATGTCTAGAATGTACCGCGGCCTATCAACGTGTACATCGTACTGATTAATTAACTTACACTTCAATTTCTATTCATAGCCGGAAACACACGTAAAAAAGGTAACTTACGCATAAAGATTACCCTTTTTATGAAAAGTGTTCAGGTCGTACTAAAAGACGGTAGTTCATTTGCAATTTACTTGCGGTCTTTGAACTGGTCTGGTTCAGGTCGAGGTCAGCCGTCTACCATTTTCATAAGGTTTACACTATACACACTACATTCGCACCCGAAATACTTTCCCTAAATACCTTTACCGCATCTATACCTTTCTATACTACTATTTTATTTTCACTTTTAAATGATGTATGAGAAAAAACTGCTTCACAAACAGATATTTTTTAAAAGAGAATAAATACATATATTAGATTAGTTGTATATGTTCAATGTGTTCTTTCAGGAATGGTTTCTATGTGTAAAGGAAATCTAATTTAAATTTCACTTTGTCTTGACGTTGATCATGATGTTAATGATGAATGAATATAATTGATATATTTATGATGTAGATGTATCACGTTTCTCGTCATAGATCACATGCGAGTTTATACAACTGTCATTGTCAACAGTTGATTATTCCCATATTTAGTCTGTAGTTATGAATCCTTCACCCATGTCTACTGTTATTAATGTAGTACGATTTAAAGTACATACTCGTATGGCATAAGGCTTTGAAAATGTATGTTCAAGTTGATGCCAAAAGTACCTATATATTCATGTCTAACAAGAAAATATGTATTCTGAAGTGGTAGGCAGAGGGGGGTAGTACTCTTATTTTTCACCAGATATGCTACACCTACGTCCCGTGTACGTCTGAGTATACTGCTACCCATATTTACGGTGTAAGAATCTTAATTGTTATAAATACCACACATGGGTATCAAACTTGAAGCTTTTACGGCCCACGTTATTGTCATAATTTTGTCATTAAAAATAAATAACAGCAGCCGTAATATTTTAATGCCAAGGTAAGTAATTCCGCAAGATTTTAACGGGACCTGCAATATTTTCTAGATAAAATTATTGCTCGTAATATTCTGTGTGAGAGGTCGCCGTCTTTGCTTAATGGCATCATTCAGAGGGCGCTGGTGAGAATGGCTCCCATAAATAACAACATTATAAAGGTATAAAAATTCGTCGCGGTCACAAAATATATCTAAAGCTTAATGGTGGAACCGACAATGTCTAAGGAAGAGAGACTGGAACAATTTATTTTTGGAGCTGGGGTCCTTCAAAATATTGTTTTTGGATATGAAGATGTTCGTTATAAAAATATGCTTTGTGTGAAATGGGAATATGACGTTTAGTTGAGTATTTTAAAAAAGGAAACGTCATGTAATGATAATAAAAATTTTAGAAGTATCTTAATTTTATTATGCTTATAATTAAACATGTATATATTGCTTTGAATCATTGATAATATTAAAATTAATATAAAACTTTTGTATCTAATGTTAATAAATTTTCTTTATAATATTTATCACAATCTGTTACCTGTAATTATAAATTTACTGATATTTAAATATAAAAGCACTGGTTCGATTGATTCAACCACAGACAACGCGCCCCATTACCGTTGATGTCAGTGGTTCGATTGATTCGACCAGAGTCAAAACCGACCATTAGCGGTGATGTGAAATGTCAGATTAATATCGTCTTGATGGCTCGTAAAGTGCCAGCTCTCTTTGTAGCTGATAAATTTTGAGAACTTTCACGCCCGCCATCGTTAATTGTAAGTAATTTGGTGATTACTGAATTACTAATAAGGGTTGATGATAAATGAAGGGTAATGCTTTGCTATGCAAACAATGATTGCTATATTATGAGAATTTGCTCCACTTTTTAAATAATAGTGTTGTTGTTGTCATTCGCATTTGGCCGGTGTGGCAGAATATGGACTTGAATTTCCTCATTCTGCCAGGAGTATTAGTTAATACCACTTGTTGGATTATTTCTTTCAATAATCAGATTTGCATCTATCGCTGGACATAGGTTTCTTTTTAACGGCGTCAATCCGTTCGAACCTCGGCCTTCTAATTGTAATAATACATGATTAAATAAATAACAAATAAATAAAATCTAATTATTGGGCTTTCTAATCTATCTTCATCAGACTACGTGGTGATTTTAAAACTGTTTATTTGATTTGAATATTGAAATGATATAAGTAGTCGATATACTTGACCGTCTTTTTTTTGAGCGGTTTCCAAATACATCTCGTGGCACTGGCTGCCGCAACTATAATATCTTAATTTAGTCATATTTAATGTTCTCAGGATAGGCAGAAACCACCGATCGCTAAATATCTTTATCTGTATAGACCTGACGTACATACTTCTTCTATATTCACAACTTTTTATATGCACACGCCGTTTCGGAGACTTGTAACTCCCTCTCGTAACTCTCCTCCACTATCCACAACCACATATGATCTATTTGGACAAGATAGATTATTTGTGGTATCCCTCGAGACCAACATTTGTCCACATAACATCATCATGTATTTAACAACTTCGTTATTACAGTAGTTATTATATAACAGTTGCCACTAAACCTAAGATGCCATGTATACTGGCCATAACATAAAAAGCTTAGAGCTTTCCTTATTTCGTTCTTTACAACCGTGTGTCACGGTTTTCGCTACTTGCTTTTTAGAAGACAGGTGTTAGGTAAGTTAATTATGTTGTCGACCTGGCCCGTTATCGTCCGACCCGGTTTCTTTATAACTCGAGGTGTTTCAGTTAAAGATTTGTTTTGTTTCATTTGCAATCTGTTTTCTGTGGTTTTCCATTTGCTTTATTGAATCCGACTTGGTGTTTTTAGTTTCCATATAGTTGTGAGGCATGCACAGTTGTGATTTCGTCGCTGTTTAGTGGTTGCAAGCGCGATTGATGAGCACGCTCGGGTTCGATACCAGGGTCATTCAAAGTAATATTTGATTTTTCTAACTTGAAATTTTTAATAGAAATAGCGTGGTGTACGGCAATAAACGCAGCCCCTATGGGCTGTGCAACATTGCCGGTGAATAAGAGTATTACACTTTTCTGTCTACCCCTGCAGAGAAACACTAATAGATATTTAAAAGATTGCTATATCCAATCCATTGAAAGTATTCAGTTTACTTGTTATTAAACATTTGCAAAGTGCTTCAATATAAACGCATTGAGAGCTGGTCAAACAAATTTCGTTTACGAATGTCCATTCGCTGCGACTGGAAGTGGATGAATACGGAAGATGTTAAAGCCAACTTGTAGGTAACACGAAAATGCAATTTTGAAACACTCACGATTCGGGGTAAAACAGAACACTCTAGCTTTAAATTCTTTTTTTTAAAATAGCTGACCAACAGCTGCAAAACGAAGAGAAATTTTTCAAATTCATATTATACTTTGTTGTGGACGATATGTATATATACATAAAGTGTTGTCAAATCTTGTTAAGTTTTCTATTTGGTGGTCACAGGACGTTGCTGATACGAGAAGTAAAATAAGTGCGTTAAAATAAAATAATAATAATAAAAATAATTTTATTGTTATTTAATAAAATAATAAAATAAATAAAATGCCGGCGTCCATCTTTCCCGACTCATATAATCTGGAATTATTCAAAAGACGGGTGAATAGG
>DWMG01004286.1:0-11062 GCA_018244855.1 Elbella merops | reverse complement strand
GATAACATCACAGGGGTTGCTAAATATTTGTGACTGAAATATAAAAACTCCGAATATAAAAACTCCGTTTATGTTATATAATTGATTAGTTGTACAGCCATATGTGTAGCTCCGATGAGGCTTCAGACTGCAAACGGTTCCAAAAATAAAGCAATATCAGGCGTGGTCGTCACTTGGCTGAGTCATCGCTCGTAGCCAAATTTTCACGACAATTTTCGCGCTTCGAAAGGCAGTTTAAGCAATCATAGCTGGTCATAACCGCGTTAGGACACAAAAGTTATAATCTTAAGGGCGATTTAAAAGGATGGCGATGAAATAAAAGGCGATGACAGACGGGTTGATCCGACTCATAACGTATTTTATTTTGTACTGGAGCGAGGGAGTGTGTTTTCGGTCTACCGCGAGGCCTAATGCCTAGGCCCCGTATCTAATAGTGGGATGTAGAAAATGTATATTTTCAGTTTGCGATATCGCCGTACATTGTCTGTCGTGGTAAATTTCAAATCACTGTTACGAAATATGTGAGAAAAACTGTACTTGGCCAGTTTGAAGGACTATGGCCTAATTCTGTTCTCTTTCTAGTAGGAGATCTGTATCCACTAGGGGAAAGATAAAATGGTTCAGAGTGATAAAAAAATACCAAACGGAAAATACCATTCATTATACATTTTCATTTGTATTATAATAAGAATAAATTTTCAATTCGAGATCCAATAAAAGAGTCACGTCTTCCTGCAATCGCTCTTCCAGGACACCAAAGGTTTTACTTCGAAATTAATCCTTACATAACCAACTTTGAAATCATATTCATGTTTTTAAAAGACTTCAGAGCCAACGTTCTCAGTTAAATTAGAAGCTCCCATATAATAACAGATTCCGTGCACCGTGGGGAGGGTTGAGCTGGCGGGGTGTGTTGTGGGTTGGTGTTGATAACCTGGATCGGGAGCGAGGACGCAGTGCGCGGACCTTGCAAAGCTCTGACTACATCGAGACTTATAGATTACATTTCTACAGAAGAGACACAGTGATCATAAATGATTTTCATTAGTATCTTGAATAACACATACGGGCTTAATATAAATACATATGTATATATCCAGGTATTGCGGCAAGTTGGGAAATCTGGAGTGCTATGAGCCTTGACAGCAAATTTTAATTACAGTTGTTTCCAAGGGCATAATAATCACGTAATCACTCCGACTCTTAAGCTGCCGACAGACAAAGGCTTTTAATGTCTCCATTTTTGGCAGCAATTCTATGTTACATGTATCAAGTTAAAAATAATTGTTTTTCTGCACATATGTTACTGCCACAAGTGAAGCCAGGGCTGGATCTAAAATATTAGTAGAAAGATATAAAAAACTATATCAACACGCAAAAGGTTAAAGAATTAAAACAGCTGTTGTTTGTATGTTTTCAATATTTTATAAGCACTTAGAGCTTGCGGCGGACGAGTTGTTAACAAGAAAATAGTTATGACGTATGTGATATGAGTTTCTTATCTTATTCTATTAATAACTATTGTGGCCGTTAATTATAGGTCATATGAACAGACTTGATAAATTGATGACTGAATTTTTAACAATCTTAGTCTATAAATAAAGCTTGAACTTTAGACGCATGTGAGAGCTATGTCTAACGGACAGAAGTAGGTAATATTACACATCGTTGGACCTACTTTGACGTTACTTAGTTCATGCCCAAACGAACTTCTATTATGCATTTTTATGTGGACGCTTATCAAAAGTTAAGATAAGATTTTAGAGTTTATATTGCACGACATTAAATAAGTTGTTTCAAATTATTGTACACTTGTGACGTGATTTGTATTTGAAATGAATTATTTCGATCAATCACGCTAACATCATACCGCTGAAGAAGTAGAACAAAGACCTTTAAAATATATTTTTTTAAATCATGAGTTAAAATTTGTAATTTTCATGAATTCCTATTTTCTTAGTGTCTATTGTCACTGTAATTTCTTGAGAATAGGTAAAAGTGCTACGAATTATTAAATTTAAGATTTATCGGCACTTTACATAAATATCAGCGATTTAAAAAAAATATGGTATTGCTGTGGTGATTTGGCGGTCACATGCTATTTGGGAACACTTAGTAAACTATAAAAATAGTATAGCAAACAATAAAAAATATATCCCTGCGGTTCATACTAAAAGTGAGATAGATTTTTATGCAGTTCGTTGACTAGTCTGCCAGAGTGGTATCATGGAGTCATTGACATAAAGGGGTGGTTCCGAAATTCCTCCTTAGGGTGAATGGGTCTTTTGACCTCGAGTTCGTTGCGTGTGATGGGTGAATGGACCTACGTTTGTAGATTATGTAACAATTGTTTCATCTGCTCTCATGTACAATAAGAAATTTTAATAAAAAATAATCGCGTGCTAAATATCCAATATAAAAATTTGTCCTTAAAAAGCTACAAGACTGGCCCTTTTTAAGTATGCTGTGTCGCAGAAGTGTAATGATATCGAGTTTAAATCAGACTTTATAGACATATAGATAATACTGTATTCTAGTAGCCATTTCATCATCATCATAGTTATCAGCCTACTCCCGTCCACTGCTGGATATAAGCCTCTCCAATAGCACGCCACTGAGCTCGATCTTCAGTTTTTCGCATCCAACCACTGCCAGCCACTTTGGGTTTATCGCCACTCCACCTAGCTGGAGGGCGTCCTAAGCTACGTTTGCAGACTTCACACACCTTAGATTTTTATTTTTTTTAAATCTTCAACTTGTAATTTGTGCGTTATGTATATTACCAGACTGCTTACATCTTTTTTTATATTTATGAGGTTTTTTTGGTAACATCTCCAATCCTAACATCTCACTTCAATGTTCATTTTTCATGTAGATCGAACTCATTTGTTATAAAGGGAACAAACAATGAACTCGGGGACAAATGTGAACTCGACTCTTTATGTACTTAAGTATATTTAAAAGTGTGTATGCTGAGTTATTCATCATTTTCACTCGTGATCTCAGTCGGCGGATCTACTACAACTATCCCATTCATGAAAACGTGTAGAAAGACTTTTTTAATGTTAGCATTTATTTTATTTGTGATTAAAGCAAATAGCAAATAACAATTAATGATTTTTGTTCTAGACTTACAACGTAACATCAGGTCTGTAATCCCCGAAGAGGTAGGCAGAGGAGTGTAGCACACTTCCACGTTTCACCAGTTACGTTTACGTCCCATGGCATAGGTGGTAGTGGTGAAATTGTTCTAGACTTGAAACTAAATTAAACCATTGACGAAAAAATTAACACCGTTGTGAATAATAAAGGTGATTTAATATTTTAGTATCTAATATTAGAAGGAAGGAAATTGGCGTTTCTTTTTTGCATTTATTAATAGATTACAAAATCAAATATATATTTTTTCATGTCAAAATATGTAGGGTGAATGAATCTTTAACCTCTGCTTCGTGCGTATGCTAGGTGAACGACTTGTGCTTGCGCTTTTATGCAATATTACCTTTAGTTATTTTGCAAAAGTATAAAGAAACAGTATAATCAAATTTCTCCTTGATACATGCCAAAAACGTATTTCTACAAACATTTGATAATATAATAGTTCATATTTAAACTTATGTATATAATAAGCCTCCAATCCCAGTCTAAGAAAATAGTGATGAATGTCGCAAATGCACGTCAGGTTTGTTAGGCATATTTGGCATTCGGTTCTCTCTGCCTACTGGGTTAAGTATCTGGCGTGATGGTAAAATAATAATAATGAAATCTTTACATAGGAGCTATATTTACAAACGAGTATATAAAGTTGAAAAAGCGTTTAGAAAGTTTTTTTGGCAAATGAATACAGTATTATTTTGATGTTGAGCAGTTTTGATTAATTTTATGGAAGTTTCTACGATGGAACGGTTCGCTCAATGTATCTTGAATCTACTCCCTAGTTTCAAGGACGACATGTTGACGAATTTTTCTTGGAAGACATGTTCACGAATATTTCTTGGCTACTTCATTGTTTTCGAATTTCCTTTATAACTTTTTTGCACTTACGTTTTTAATTCCGTACTTCAATCAATTGTTTTGTTTATTGTAAATAATTGATTTCTCCCCGTCATTTTCTTTGTTCATCGAATAACAGTACGGTTTAGTGGATCGACTTCGCTTCAAGCAGAAGGCATTTCGCTGATTGAATAGTTCTACATTGTTAGTCGGAGGCTTCTTGGCCCTTTGTTGTTGGAGCTCAATACTTATGTATACATCGATAGTTAAACTATAGAAACAGTACAATATCGCAACCATTTGAGGAAGTCGCTTCTTATGTTTATGTCTTTTTAATAAATTGACATGCTGAGACATCTCCACATACGGCTGTTTAATCCCAAAGTAGACACATCCTGTGTGACGGTAACTAGACGACTGATAATCTATATCTACCTGCAGATGTATTCGTACTAACAAAGGTATATTTTTGCCACCCAAATACAAATCAATTACTTATGATCACTACACAAATGTGTGTTTCGAGTGAGAATTGATCCTTAGTCTTTTGTCTCAGCAGTCAGGTTCACACACCACTGGACCAATGTCCAGTCAACATGCATCAAAAATAATATTTTCACTAATGCGCTTTGATAGTACTCGTATATAGTTCCGTTCTTAATACAATGGACGGCGGAACTGGATGACGTGAGTTGAAGAGTGGGCTCAGCGAAGCACCATGTGGGAGGTTTATTTAAAGAACTGTACTGATGTCAGCTGATTATGACACAATTATATTAATGAAGTCGGGAATACTGGTGGTGTTTTAGATAATGAAATGCAATCTTAAGTGGTGACGTGTAAGAGTGGACGTTTGATAATATCGTTAGCTTGTGTAAACTCATGTGGTATTATAGTTTAATGAGGGTTTGCGTTTCAAAAGATTATTACTCAGTCTTCTTGTGCACTTTTATTGCGTAATGAATGAGAGGTCGGCGCTCCCACAGCGGGCGGGGGTGGGGATGCAATACCACCCCCGAGCCTTATTTCGGGTCATCGAGCCCGACCTCGCACCACCACGCAGTGAGAACCGTCTTGCAAAATAGAGTTTTCAGCCAGCATTAATTATTAATTTTAAAGCCCTACCTTGTTAAGGTTCAGGTTTTAATTAATTTTCCTCTAAACGAGATATAACGGTGAGGAGATATGATCACAATTTATCATTTATTAAAATGTTAGTCAAATTAGAGGCGCATTTGTTTTAAATGGTGATTACTTGGAGTGCTTTAAACGTTTAACGTACTGGTTCCGCACAGGTTTCTCCATATACTTGGAATAGTTCTATAGTTTATTTGCCATTATGAGTCAAGGAATACTAGTGAAGAAGCTATGGGTGGGTTAGCATTAGAACGTGAATTTGTAAGATTTTCAATATCATCATCGTTAACCCTACCTATTTATCTTTGCACTGTTGGCGGCGAATTGCCGCTCAGAAAGAGATTCGTTAAGCCAGAGTCATATCTCCCTAACCAAGCGTAGATTGGCAGGCATCATACGTCATAGATAATGTTCCAGAGAATGTGCGTATAATACCTGCAGGTAGTCCGACAGGGCATGCTTTGATCCCATGGATCAATGTAAGTAGTAGTTGATATTTATTCTCAAATTTATTGTAACCTTTACAAGAGTTTAATGAGAAAGTACAAAGAGTTTTTCAGTACATCACGCTTGTATTTCGCCGAATCGGTAGGTACAGGAGTATAGTGCTCCAATTTTTTACCATTTATGGGGTACGTCCCAAAAAATGGGGGTGTGAGCTTAATGACACACCGGGCAGAACCCCAGGCTCTGTTCTACTACTGTGCTAACTTTTCAGGTTTGTAATAATTTTTATTAACAACTGTGACCGCCTAGTTTGGTCGTGTTCGTTTCAAGTACGACTGCCGATCGGGAGGTCCCGGGTTCGATTTCGAGGTCGAACACTACAAAATTTTCTAATTTAGATTTTGTAGTAGTGGTTCGGAGTCTGGATATGAGCCCGATGCTTGGCAATAGGCTCACCACCTATTCCATAGTGGGACGTAAACATAACCTGTGAAACGTGGGAGTGGTCTGCATTCCTCTGCCTACCTCTTCGGGGATTACAGACGTGAAGTTACGTTTAACAACCGTTATACATATACTCCAATCTTATTTCATTTACGTATCCACTATTCATAAACTTTTTATTTGTAATTTATCCTCAATAATTATTTTAATAGTTTAACATTGTCGACTCGTTATTGCTTATAATAATCTAAAAGATTTTCATTGTATGCCTGATTCGTGGAATACTAATTTTATGGCTTCCAAAAATGGTCCTCATCAATAATCCTTGTTAAATCAAATTAGAAATACTAGTACGTTTCTTATTATCTCTTAAATGTATAAAGCATTTGATACAATAGTGTTGTGCTGCATGCAAATCATGACTGTTGCGATCCAAACGTGTGAAATGTACCGCAGATTTAGGTTAAGTGGAAAGTGGGATAAGCTGATGCTTCAGCCATTTTGTGTTACATTTGGTCTGACTGGGATTCTACTCCTCATCTACTACTTTTTTTAAAAATAAGTGCGTTATAAGATTGAATTAGATTTCGTGGAGATTACGGGCATTAACCCCCTTTTAGGGGAGGCGTATGTCCTGTGGCGTAGGCGTAGTGGACTGAGATAGGCTGATAATGATGACGATGATGATAATATTGTATGTCACTTGCTAATAAGGTGAAGGAGTTAAATATTTGGAAAATTAACACACAATGTTTGGTTAAGCTTCCAAATATTTAATTCCTTTGCCTACCATGGTTTTCGCAATGTTTATAGAAACTTCGACGATTTTTTTCGATAAGATCTTATTCTTTATTATATTCATCAAAAATGTTACATATTCGTATCTAATGATTAGAACTACTTTTGACAATTAATATTCCGTATTTCTGGAAAACAATGTTTTGTTGAACAATAAGCTGTTGAAATATAAGCTAATATGCTAAATATATTCCTAATGTAATGAAAATTAAGACGCTCTCAACGCTCTTATTAATATTGAATAAAAATGATAATATTATTAGCTATTATATAATAATATAATATTATTTAAATTACAAACAAGTTTCAGTATCAAACGAACAATTCGCGACACTATTTATGTCACAATCGTTGCAATTTAGATAGTATATACATACATAAAGGCTTCCTGCAAGCATGACGCAGCATACAAATTACGCGAAAATCGAACGAAACAAATGACTTGGCGATATATTAGAGATTGTACAGCGCTAGACATTGGCTGAGAATAATACTCGTATAAGATACGCCCAAAAAGCAAATTCGATGAGTACGTTCGTGAATACAAATGAATTAGAATTTCCTTTATGTTATAAATGCAGTTTAGTTAACCGTTGATCGTGTGAAAGGTTCGTCAAAACTGTGTTTTAAATCAAACCTTGTCATATCTAATATGTTTGTGGGCCGCTACTTTCAAAGGCTCCAAAGAACGCCGACGGCTAAGCTCTTGCATTTCAATGATTATACTTACCGAATTTGTAAGAATTGTTTTTAAGTATTTGTTAGAATGTGTGATCTAATTTTGAATTTAACGCCGGTTGCTTAAGAAATATTGTTGAAGTCGACAACCTTTTATGTATTGCTAAGTATACAAAATTGTAAACTAATGGTTTTCTACAAATTCATCACGTAAATTTAATACTAAATTGTTCATGTATTTTTGATTCAAGTGTCATTACAGCTATTTATAAGTGATACAATTTCTACTCAGGCGTAGCTGGTAGATAAGGAGAAAATAGGAAACGTCCGATATTCGAAGTCAATAAAAACTTGGAAAAATAAATTCCGTCGATATTGTTAGCGCACACGCAATAGTCGCTAATGGAGTTTTTGCGTCTGACGAGAAATTATAACGAAACGCATTACGTTCGCAAACGCGTCTTTAGCTCTAAGGGCCGTTAGGCTCTGGCCACATGCACCATTGTAAATTAAAAATAACAAAAAAGTGTATTGCGTAAAATTGCGAAAAGGCAAAAAAATGTACATTATAGCTTCCTCGACATACCGCAACAGCGTTGTCATGATATTAATGAAATAAACATTACTTCATACCAATATAGGTGAAGATGAGAAACATTTAGCAAACAGAAATCAAAATGAACAAACACAAGTGACATTATTAAGCAATGATTAGTCACTCCGAGACTATTTCGGGCTGCCCTTTTTAAGCCGTGCATGCGAATAGAGCCTTAATCCAATGCGCGCGCAGGACAGGTGAGGAGCGATAATCTTGCGGCCGAGCTGCGCCTGCGCCTACAAACGGCGTGACCTTTCCGTAATTGAATAGGCATGCCGTTGCGCACACGCATCGTACGCACGCGATCATTTACCCACTCGTATAAAATTGCATTTTCTCCGCTAACCCCGCACACATCGGCGCCAGCTGATAAACCAAAGGTGTTTGTCCAATACTTGGATATTACATTCAAGTAATTTAGGGTGAAGATTTGAGTAATAATATTTTGCCTATCGAAAGCACAATTAATTTGAACAACCTTTTGTTTTAAAGTACGTTTTTAAATGTGCAATATCGCCACTAGCAGTTATACCTATCTAAACGCTAACCGTTTTTATTGCTTTTTAGCTATATTTAGATATATAAAGTGTTAAATTTATGTTCTGAAATAGCATTTTAAACGAGCGATTATTTATTAGTAATAAACGTCCATTATATTTCATGTTATGAGCGTATTAATACGATGTAAATGTAACTAACAATGATTTTATTCGCATTTGTAAATCATTTGCATTGTCTTGGTTGTTAGAAGCGATTAGTTTAAATAAATAAAACTCTACATTTCTAGGCTAAATTTCAAAGTGAATTGGAATACTACACATGGTGTTTTTAAACAAAACATATGTAAACAAAGACACAAATATATCTATATTATGATTGCGATGTACCAAGTTGACCGTCAAAATGACAAATTATTTAAGATATAAAAGCAACTTGATATATTAAATAAATAAGTATCCTAGACATTGTAATTATGACGACCTAGCCAGGTGACTGCACAAAGTGACCGACGAATACTGCTATCTTTAATTACATTTATGCGACTCGTATTAATGTGCACCGGAATTTTTGTTAGCATAAATATACTTTAATAATTCACATTATATTTATAATTGAAATATTGTTTTACCTCAACAATATCTTAATTATTCGTCTGTTACGTATGAGTTAGATACACCACTGCAGGAAATAAGACAATATAAAAATCAAAAGTTGTTTTGGAATGTACGGGGTTTTATAAATTAAAATAGGAATGTATTAATGAAGGAACATACATATAAAAGCGTTATGAGTAAATGTTTCGTGAGTGTTTATACATATGATTATGAATGTACCGGCTTAACTCACGTACGTTTTTCATGGCCCGAATCAGTCTCCGCCGCGAACTCGCTGCAAACGTCGAGAGCTCATGAGGAAAGACCTCGTCCGAAACTAGTCGGGCCACCCTGAAAAAAGTTCTTGAGTTAAGTCGGTACATCTATAATCAAAAGCGTTATGCTTCATCATGATCAACATCAGCTTATTCCCGTCCACTGGACCTGGACATAGGTCTCTTCAATAGCACGGCACTGAGCTCGATCTTCAGTTCTTTGAATCTAACAGTTCCAAGCCACTTTGCGTATATCGTTTCCCTACCAGCTGGAGGGCGCCCTACGCTACGTTCATCATCAGCCTATCTTAGTCCACTGCTGGACATAGTCCTCCTCCAAAAGGGGTTTATGCCCGTAATCTTCACGCTGGGCATGCGGGTTGGAGATACGCTACGCTACGTTACCTAATAATAAAAAATAAATTATAATAGGTTAACATTTAAATTGTATATAGGGGTGTAAGGGGTTCCAACCACCATCTCAGGAGCCCAAGCCAACCTCACCTGCACGTGGTACACCCTGCTATAAAAAACGAGGTTCTGGCCACCGGCTGATTGCGATATAGCGCAGCCTAAATAGGCACGGCTAAATGTTCTGGCAGCTAACGGGCAGCAGCGTCGGCGGTACGAAAAGCCGTGCCCTGCAATCTTCAACTCGCATGCCCAGCGTGGAGATTACAGGCATAAACCCCCCTTTTGGGGAGGCCTATGTCCAACAGTGGACTGAGTTGGGCTGATGATGATGATAATGACATTTCAATTTCCACGTCTGTCCAGGGTGATAAGAAATCGGAACCTGGACCGCGCTTCTGTTTATATAAAGTTTTTTGCGTTTTTAAAGTTATAGACCAAAAAACTATGTCTGCGATATTACAACTAATCACCATGGTAGAATGCTTCTCAATAAGAGAGAAAGGGGAACCACGGCATGGCTGTTGCAGGTGACGGCGACGTGAAGAAATAAATAAACGTTAAGAAAAGTTTGAAGTGCGGCATAAATAAATGTATTATCAATTATTATTGGCTTCTTTATGTATATGAATCATAAATCAAATAGACGGCAAACCATATGATTCAGTAAGAGCTTCTTTGCGCTGGCACATGATAAAAAGGACCCACGTTTATTCAAATTTATGGCCGCTTTATTCCTCGCCAATAAGATTCATTAATGTACGTCCTTATTAGAAACTACTACAATTCGACCACACCATGGAATAGTTAAAAATTATGAGGTAAACAAGGCGTGGATGTTTTTTGTTTACTTGCGGGTAGCACGCAAATGTGTACTATGAAATAAATAATAACATAATCTATTGCTTTTTTACTTGATTTAATTAGTCGATTTTATAATATGATTTTTTCATACATACTTACATATCTTCACGTCAAGTTTTTTACGGGGTAGACAGAGTGCACGAAGTGCCAAATATCTCTATCCTTGCAGATGTATCGTGCTTTTTCCATTAAAACATAATTGTTCATATAACATCATCATCATCATCAGTCTTTCTCAGTCCACTACTGGACATAGGCATCCCCAAAAGGGGGTTTATGCCCGTAATCTCCACGCTGGGCATGCGGGTTGGAGATCGCAGGGC
>DWMG01004285.1:0-11063 GCA_018244855.1 Elbella merops | reverse complement strand
TGATACACATGAGCCGTGTGTGATGCTGTTTGCGTGGGCTCTCTGCATGTGTGCGTTCGTTGGGGTCCGAATATTATATACCTACGCAGAAATTTTTTTCTTCGTTTTCTAACAGACATAGGTGATGTTGACGCGCACAAAAGTCAACGCTTAACATTTTGTCGTGGTCTCCGTTTGTATGAGTTGCCTTTTGTTTTCTTTTCTTTCCCCTTAGTTTTGTTTGAACGGGCAAGAAACTCTGGAGCCTTTTTGTACGAATACGTTTTTATTATTTCATTTGCGTAACCAAGGTGGTTTGGTCATTTCTTTTCTGATAATATTTAATGAAATACGTACAAGTACTGTTTCTGTCTCCGATAAAACTAATTGATCAAGTATCTACAGCTAACTACTAATTGTTAAGAAACTTCCGAATGACTACGCTCGTGATTTTCATTTAATTATAACTGAATAATTATTACATTAAAAGTTGTTTGGAAAGTAAAAGAAATTTCAATGATTTTTTTGTATCAGAATATCATCACTCGGCAGATCTGTTTCTCTAGCCACTCCTGGTTAGATAGGATGGCGGAGGAGTATCAAACTTTTCTCTATGTGTAACATTTGCTATGCCCAGCTGTGGGATAAAAGGACTTCATCAGCAGTCTAGTGCCTATTTTGATTTATAAAAAATTAATAATATAACAGCAAAATTCAATTTATTTGAAAGTGTGTTGTGTCTGATACATAAATGAACTATGACTACATTTAGTAATATAAGAGTCTCTTAACAAGATTAAAATTTGTAATTATCGGAATAGATATTCTCCTGTGCGATGTCAGTAGAGTTTTTTTAATACTGGCAACAGACAAATTTTACATCTTACGATTTCATAGCTTGCAATAGAGCAAGCATGTATGTATGTATTTTTATGAACATGCGTGTATTTTTGTCATATATACTAGCGGTTAAATCGTAAATTGTTCCTATTGTACATTTGCACAATAATTGTACAATTGCAAAATACAGGTACATTTAAGGATGAAAGTATGTTTATTAGCTGTTTTGTGACTCGATCCATTTAGATTGAACCGTGTGCCTTGTCCCAAGGTATCTTCATTTTATTATGGAAATTTAATTTTATTATTAATTATCCAGTTACTTATAATACATTTCTTGAGGTACTGAGTTCAGTTATGAGGTTAATTAGAGCACCCACTGTGACCTCATATCGACTTGTTAACATTTGATTTCCCATATATTAACTGTTTTATGAATCACAGCCTATATACATTGTATACTTAGACATAATTATCTGATTGTAACACTTACTTACATATATATTTTCACGCAGGTCCTTTACGGGGTAGGCAGGGAGCATGGAGTGTCTAATAGGAATATCCTCGCAGATCTGCCGTGTTTATTCCATATTACAGCTATAGCATTTGATTTGCGAAATATCAGCGGTAAGATTCATTGTTGAAATAATTCAATACGACAGAAAATATTGAGTATATAATGCCTTAGGTTGACAACATTTTAAGAAATTTAAGATTTCTTTTAAATAGACTCAACATTTTGTACATTATTTTGGAATGTACAAAATTTCAAATTTTGAATTATCATACTATATATAAAATGCAGTGAGAAGAAAATTTTCAAGGAGATGCATACGACGTTATAAAATATTAACCTAAGGAATATACTCGTATGTTTTTTGATCTGAAATAAGCAGCAAATGAACTGTGGCGGTCGCAAGTGGCCATCCAGCCAGATCCATAATACGATCTATCCGTAGAATAAAGTTACTTCTACATAATCGTTAGTTACATATATAACTTTGTTCTACGGATAGGTAAAATAGTCTTCTTAGAGCACGACTATGAAACAAGACGTTTTACAGACACCGAACCTAAATACTCCTGTTATCCCCGAAGAGATAGGCAGAAGAATGTAATACACTCCCACATTTCACTAGTTACGTTTAAGTCCCATCGAATAGGTGGTGAACCTATCGCCATGCACCGGGCACAAATCCTAAATAATACTTTCACTTTTGTTAGAATATAGAAAAACGGGCGTGCATCAAGAGAGAGATTAGACGTAGACGAAGCACGTCGAATCTGCAATAACACAGATATTGTGTAAACAAAAATAACTTTGAAAACGATATAAATGAAAATTATTAATAATATTGACACGAAGAGAGTTCAAGATAAACATGCAATACTATTAAAAAGACATTACTGAGTCACGTCCTACAATATACATATTGACATACATATATACGAACGATTACCTACAAGACTCCCGCGAAGTCGACCTAACACAAAGCACACACTGTAATGGAAAGTTTGATATCGCCCAAACGTTATTATAAGCGTAGCTGCCGTATCGTTTATTATTCCTTAGAATTTGATTCGAGCCCTCCAGGAGGGCACGTTATGATAGAAGTTTCCCTCCGCATGTTTGCTTTGCCACTAGTAATGTTAAACGCGGGGTCGCAATGCTACCGTAGTGTGTTTCTTGTGTGAGTGATCTGCGAGGTTCCGAAGCACTTATAGTACAGTCCCTCTTTTATCATTAAATGGTTGTGATTTGGGAAATACAAAATGTTTAGATGAAAAGTGCATTAACAACAGTTTTTACAGATAAACATGCAAGTAATGTTAGAATTTGAAATGTCAAATGTTTTTGACGTTTTCATTTTTTAATGTAGGTATGTTGTGTAGAATGAGGGTGGAGTATTGTAATACTGGGCTTTTAGAAGGCTCCAGTATATCAAAATAATTGGAGCAAGTAAATAATAATTATTACTATTAATATATCTAATTTTATTTGTCAAATATGCACTTTTTTATTTCGTGCTTATTGTATTTTACACACATGATAACTTGAATTACGAAATTTTACACTCCTATCGTTTTTAAATTGTACATATGCAAAGTTGGCTGTATGCTACAGACTTTGGTAGGATGGATATGAAATTATTTTCAGTAACCCATTTGTTCCCATTAATGCTTTAGCAGAGGTAGCAGAGGTAACCCATTAGCAGAGGTAGGAGAAATATTAGAATCTATTCAGTCTCTGTTTAACGACTGTGTTACATTCGTTTTCTTTTATGTCATTCATTGATTCTCCTTTCTTCACTCTCGTTTATTCTTTTTTGCTAGTAACTCCTACTTGCAGTTGTTTCTTATCTTCACATTTTTGTAACGGCTTGCATTCATTTAAGCATATTTCATAAGAAATCATTTATACACTCTTGTGAAACTTTGTATAAACATAACAGTTTTTGTTTTGTTGCAACTATTTCGTTGCTTAATTTATTTTTAGAAGTAGTTTACATTTGTTAAGTCCACCTGATTAAGAGAATATGATACTCCAAAAGTTACTTTCAAACCTTAACAAACTGATTATTCCGGTATTAATATTATTATTTGCCAGCATGATTTTGTATCATTCTGGATTTTGTCGGTCATAATGGAATTTGTCACACTTCCATAAAGATATCTATCATGAAACAGGAAAATTCTGGGTCAATAAAAAAGTTAGGTATGTGCAAAAAAATTGACTCAATTCAATTTGTATTTATTTATTGTAAATTTATTACTTGTAAATTACTAATTGTAATATTGTTTAATGCAGTTATAGTGTTTTCATTATATATTTATTTTTAAAGTGATGTCATCCTTGCCTATAACTGTTCTGGTACTTAGCGGGAACTAATTCGCTTTTGCAATTGTCATAACTACAAAAAATGTATATTTATAAAAATGTATATTTAGTGTAAAGAATGTTGAATAAAACGAAATAAAATAACGACCATAGAAGTAAACACTATAATTAAAATAAGATTTTTTTCCGTTAATAAATCCTGATATCCATAAATCATTTTTGTATATCTACATGTAATTATATTAGTTAGCGTATAAATTAAAGTTATAACATTACAAATATGTCAATAACAGTGCAGTGAAATGAATTTCTTTATCATATGAAGTTATTTACACATCCGAGCCAGACGTGGAACATACGACATGTTAATTTTCATCTATGTATAATTTAAACTTATTTATTCAAGATGTACCCTAAGACATTATTCGTGAACTCTCGCCCTTTAACCTTTTAAATGAGCACGCGTGCGCTCACAGAATCACAAATTAAACGTAAAATTTCCAATAAGTAACCCTAACTCCACTAAACCGGTCTCCGAGACCTAAAGCTGTGAAAATATTAGAAATTCTTTACATAATGTAACAACACGCGAAGGGTCACTTGGCCAGTCGTCCCCTCTGAATGACCAACGGCGACCCGCGCGCGCGTCGGTCAACGTTTATAATGAAATTCAAAAAGGATGCAACAGGCCCGCCAATAAACAAGCCGTATATCATTCGTTATTCAAATATATTTTTAGTGAATGGTTGACCCGTGAGCCCACGTGACCATTTGATGGTTAAATATTTTCAGTGGGCTACTCCTAACGCTGGACATAATTTATGGGCAGTTACGCATAGACAGGAATTTTTCTAATTTATTTTGATGTTATAGTTTTAATTATGAATTAAGTAATTAAAAGTACCTACTTGTATTTAATGTTTTAAACTTCACATGAAAGTTGGTTTTTCATTTCACAAAGTTTCCCGATGTCTTCGAGTATAAAAGTTTTTAGCTAAAATCTGTATGTGTATCGTATCGTACTGTTAGTTAGTATCTACTAAGATAATATGCGGTACATCAGCATCAAATTCAATTTCTTATAATTTATTTTAAAAGAAGCTTTCCGCAAATCTGTTTATGAATACAGAAATAAAAACACCCAGTTAAGTATAAACCAGTTGATTATTCATTAACTTTAACCGCCCTAATTGTAAAGATCTTTATTAATAAAATGAGTCGTAATTAGGCGGGGGAGAAAAAGGCGGGAAAATTGTATTACTTTGGCTCTTAACGCGACTTTAACGCCGTGTTTTCTTCCCCCGCGGCAATAATTGTATTAATTATTGTGGTGTGAGATGTGCTTTTGATTTATTTTCTTGTTAGAGAACAATTGCAGAGAGATAAATTCGAATTTTATTTAGCGAACTAAGTAGTATCAAAGTTACGCCTAGTTAGATTAAAAACAACGAGGGCTGTAGTCATTTAATCTGCCTACTTTGAAAATTTAACGTAAAATTTTACATATTTCTAATCCGATTTCATAACTGCGGTCAATATTAAATTTGGACTTTATTAGAATGTAATACTAAATCTAACTAATAGCTATACTACTAAATAATAGCTAACTAAATCTTAGATGTGAACCTCTACATTAAGTTCAGAGTTCATGTCGAAAACATCATATGGCCTGAAAGAGAAGTACCTACATAAAATACAGTAGTCAGGAATTTGATTTTTTGAATGACAAAGACAAACAATGAAATGCTAAATGTTTAAATTATTAAAACGTTTAAAAATACTAAAAGTAAAAGTGACAAGTAAGAAGGCACAAACGAAATTTATGGCGCAAGGGCTAACATTGAAATTTGAACATGGAACATAAATTCCGAATATTACCTATATTGAAACGGCTCGGATTCTAAAATTAAATTTTGCATGCAGCACTCCGTCGAGGGGATGTCATTTTATTTGGTAGGCGTATATAATTTTATGACAGGGACCAATGGTTTGCGAAACATGTCAGACATTCTGGAGATTAAATATTTTGTATCAAATTCCCCAGTTTGGATGGATTTGGAATGTGTTTTTCTATCTGTGAAGTTTGTAATTTAAATCAAAATACGGTGTCTTAAGAGGCTTAATATCTTTTATTTGTATATTTTAATCAAATCGTACCATTGAAATTGAAAAATAACCTATATTAGATCAAAGTAAAACATGTATTAGTTTAGAGGGCAAGCTGTTAGTGAACAAGCAGGTAAATCTCAAATAGATTTGTGTGACAAAATGTAAAATAAAATACAAATAGCTATTGCCTTGTACGTTTTGTTGATGAATACTTGGAGGCACTAAAAGTTGTAGCGCTTTCAATCTAGAAAAATCTCGACTCGACAAAATCACAGTGAAAGCACGTACGAAGCAAACGCCACGTATCCCGTTCTGAAAATAATAACATATTATGTCCCTCGGAGTGCCCGGGAGAAATCTTCAAACGCTTGCCACCCACCACCCCTAACCCCCTGGCCCTCCGGTAACCGTACAATAACTTCCCCTCACATGGTCATAACGAGACTCGATAAGGGTCGCAGAAACCCTCAGTAAATCACCCGGTATCTAGGGGGCACTCCCCCGCTCCTCTATGTACAAGGTAATGTATTAGATGGACGGACATTGAGAGGTTGTTCAAAGTTTATCGCCGAGCAAACTTGTCGACTTCACTTGCCTTCACAGCGATATATATTGCGTTGTAGATGAACCGAGTTACTTAGATAAGTGTATCTAGCAGTTTGTAAAATAGCAATACAGGATTAAAAATAAGACTGTGCCTGTAAACTAGTGATTATTAGTAATAAGTATAAGTAGAAAGGGGAACACTAAACAGAATTTTTTGTACCTACTTGCGATGAAAATGAACGATAAACGGCATATATGTATGTACTAAAGTTGTATTTTAAGATTTACAGAATCTCAAGTAATGTAATTTCGATGACTTTGTCTTCTGATAGACAAATTTGTCAACTTTATTATATATACATATGTGACATTTAACCATTCTGTATGCACCGTGTATTATCCTAATAAAGATTATTATTATTTAAAAAAGAAATGTCACGATTTTGAAGCCAGACCTTACTTAGTTGTCTTTTGGGTATATATACTCGTAGGAATTAAATGTGCTTACAGCGTTCGAAAATTGTCCTTAAATTTTGTAACTCTTATCTTGTAACGTTCGTTTATTCGAACTCGTTTCGTTTCACGTCTCATTCCAAGGGACATGTACCATTCTCCCCGCTTACCAATTCTCTCTATTATTTGCATAGACGTAAAAGCCTTTTCGTAAGACCATTAGCGTCCAAACGATAACGTTAATATGTTTATTGGTAAGGAAATTCAAGCACTAACTTACTTACTCCATCTATGAGTATTTGCCAGAAACCCTTTTTTAATTCCAATTTTTAAATATTCATGAAAGATTTAGTGAAATATTCAGATATAAGGAAGGAATATTGATTATCTATCTACCTCAAATTAGAATAAAGTTCTATAGGAATTCAGTTGCATAAGTAGACATGCTACTTTTAAAGCAACTTTTCTGCCATCAGCATTTTATTCGAAAATACACACATACATACGTGATTATGTATACCTACAGTATTTCAATATTATTCCTAAGATTTCAAATGCTTATTTGTTCGAAGTTATTCCGTCTCATTTGTATCCTCCATGCTCTGCCAACTCCCTGTGACATGTACATACGCGTAAAAGCCTATACCTACGTACGGGTCCATTAGCGTCCAAACGGGAATCAACCGTGACGGGCCCCATCGGAAAACATCTTAGCTCCCCCCGTGGTCTAATGTTTTCTTTTTATTCCATCCATCACCATAGGGCTGTCGGATCAGCATGCTTCGTAAACGTCCGTTATTAAAATTCTAAATTTGAATCTCAGTTTTTTTTTATTGAGGAATGGATACTCGTACTTGTGTTTTTAGTTGTTCAAATGTATCTAACTAATCTAAAACTATATAATAACGTTCCATATAGTTTAAGATTATTGGGATTAACAAATTATCTTTTAAGATCATGGACGCAAGTAATATTACTCCTGTTCAAGGCGAATTCGAAGCCAGTAAGCATATTGAGTGTACGCACAGTTTAATTGTCATAGAAATAAAATATTTTGTGTACACATATTGAAGATACAAAAACAATATTAAGCAATATGATTGATGGATCAGCTAGCTGTCTACACTTATAATTTTTCGCTTTAATGTGTTTCTTTAAGATGAAGTGTCGAGTTGAATTCCGAGGCAACCCTGCGCGGGGTGGGGGCGTATGATCGATTTCTTATACTGAAGGGACGTAAAACTATGGTTATTGGATATTTTGGCGAGCGTCATCTCGGGAAGCACTTGTTTGGTTTATGCGTGGGGCGATTTGGGACAAAATCATGGAGTAGACCTAGTGTTGTCCTTCTAGTTTTATTCCAACTGTAGAAAAGTACAATATTTCAGAGACATCAATATTTTTCTGTACTATACAAAGTATCTGTTTCATTTAAGGCGATTGATTTTGAATAATGTATAAGCGTTGTTACTTACTGTAATGTTACAAAATGAGTATAATTAAACGTAATTATTATAGTACACAGTGCCCACGATGTTTTGTAATTGGATTATATTTTTCATTCTGCACATTCTGACACGGCTAAATGCCCTGTCCGCCTACGAGCAGCAGCGTAACCAGTCCAAGAAGCTGTACTTAGCGATCTTCAACCAAATGCCCATCGTGGCGGTTATGGCAAATCTTTTATACGAAGCCTACGAAGTGTTTAATGCAGTAATAAAGCTGCTATTTTGGATAAAAAACGCTTGTAATACCAAAGTATTTGTTAATATGTTGTTGGCAGTGGTTGGCGTTGATCTGTTTATTAAACAGACACTTATTTTAAGCGTCATTACGTTTATAATATAGATATATAATTCATACTAATATATTATACCGGGATTTGAACAGATTCAAAATTCCAAATAGACACAAAATTGAAAACAAAATACATCTTCATGCCTTTCTCTCTTCGTCTCAAAATAGGGGAGGATTTATGTTAACAGGAAGTGCCCCGGCGAAATGGCGTCCTAAGCCTCAGATACGGTTATATACGATACACAGTGTTGCCAGCTACCGTGCGCTACACAGTGGGATCAAGAGCCAATATATACTGAGCTTGTTTCAACTCAGCTCGAAACGCGAAATGAGATTTGTTTTGAAAATTCAAATTAAATCGCCTGAACTACATTAATATTAAACATCATGTATGGGGATATGTATACAATTAAAAATATACAACTAACAACTTATATCATATCCGTAATCCCCAGATGGTAGGCAGAAGTATGTAGTATACTCGTATATACATACATACATATCACGCTAAGTCCTTTACGGGGTGTGCGGAGAGCATTTTGTATATATGTATATTATTATAATTATTATCTAATACAAACTATTAAAAGTTATATAAGCTTCTGCTTCTCGATTTCCATAAATCTACTCTTGTGGCGTAAATATATAAGATTTTTACGTATACCTGTGTAGTTAGATATTTGATACTGATCATTAATGCGTATATACTTGTATCAGTAACTAACTATTATCTTAAACGAATGAAAAATGTCTAGAAAAAATAATGTTATATTGTAACGTCTAAAAGATATTCAAAGTAACCTTTAGGCTCCTACAGGATGTGTTTTTTTAAGATTTGGGGCTCAGCACCAGAATTTCGAAACACAAGGCAGGACTTGTTTCTCTCAATGAAATTTATATATATTATCTGAGGTACATACCCTACGGAAATGAAAGATTGGTAGATTATTGAAGACTGATAGTTATTGTATCTTTATTCAGTCGAGGGATATGAACATAACTGGTAAAATATGGGAGTGTACTACACTGCTCTGCTTACCTCATCGAGGACTACAGAAGTGATGTTACGTACGAGTACCTGTGTTATTGAATTCGGTGTGCTGCTCTCGGATGTTCGAGAAAAAAATAAAATTACCTATACTAATTTGTTATAATAAAAAAATATATATAATACTAATCTATATATATCGAATTATTGGTTGGTATCAAGTCTATTGATCAATTATGAATCTTCAATACAAGTAATATATAGGTAATCGCATATATTGATCAAGTATTTCCCAGTTACATATTATATACCTATGTATGTTATGCAATGTTATCTTTAATAACACATACTTTTAATATTTGCTTCTTAAAGTATTAGCTAACTAACGGTAAAATAATTTAATTAAAGCCCTGGCTTTATGTCATCGGAACAATTAATTCTATACTAAAAAATACAAAAATCATAAAGCAATATTATATTGCTTTTAAAGCGAAATGATCCAAACGTAGCACATAAAGCTTCACAGTTTGTTATCCAATCGTTGTATACCTACTTCATAATATGCGTTCTCTTCATAATTTAGTTAGTAAACAGTTATGTATTTACGAAGCAAGGGCAGGTAATGCTTCGACGGTGTATCGATCAGAGCGAAAGCTGCATCAAGTAATTGAATTAGAACTTCCATTCGCTCTATCAGCTCCTATACTCGTATATCACTCACGTATGTATAGTGCAGACTCTCTCACTCGATATTACAGCAAGTAAATGTATGTTGTGTGGTGCCATCATTATTGGTATATAGTAGTTTAGAATTATCGAAAGATTTTAAATGTACGATAGTCATATATTTACTATATACCGTATGTAATATAATATTTTACATCATTTTAAAGATTTACATTTTATATAAATGTAGATAACTGAGGTAAGGATATATGATAAATATATTATAAATAACAATTATTATGAAGACCAAGGGAAAAATATATAAAGATAAATGACTCTAATGTAATCCAAAGCGTAAATAGATCCTATGTAGAGTTTATAGAGATCTTACGTTGCGTTCTGATTGAATTGCTTCAACTATTCAACATTCAGAACATTTCGCCGCAGTTCGTGTAGCACTCATCACATTGGGTATGCGTCAATTTCAGCTTATTCAGAAGTTGCAGATAATCTCAGTTATGAGATTTGATTTTGGATTGCGGGTCTGTTTACTCTAAAAGCTCGCGTTCGCCATTGTAGTATTAAATTGAAACATAGTGTAGAGTCAATAAATAATCGACCCATTATAATACCACTGTTGGAATATGGGTCTCCTCTCATATTGAGAGGGTTAAGACCATAGTCTGCCACGCTGGCCCAGTGCGGGTTGGCAGACTTCATACACGTTAGAATTTTTTTTTAATATAAATTCTAAGTTGTGCAGGTTTGATCACGATGTTTTCCTTCACCGTTAGCAAGTGATATTTAAATTTAAAACGCACTTTTGTAAAGAGGTGCGCGCCATGG
>DWMG01004284.1:0-11063 GCA_018244855.1 Elbella merops | reverse complement strand
TTACCGAATGTTGTATAGTAGTTATTTTCTTTATTTCGGGTAATACCAAATGGTGTCCCTAGTTCTTGTATGTTGGACTGGAAACTACATATGTTTGAAGTTTAGCAACACTGTTCTCCATCAGCCTTAGATGTCAAACTTAGGTATACGAGTAAAGTCGAGCCTAATTGTCATCGCACTGTAAAGGCAATTAATTATGTTAAAGATTGCTTGCAATTAATTTCTGCTAGACCGATTAACATTTCAGATTAAATTAAGTGGGTAAGGACAGACATATTTGGTACTTGGTGCTCTCTGCCTGCCCTGTGAGAGCATCCATCCATCAGCTTTTATTAGTCCACTATTGGATATAGACCAACCTTAATCGGCACCAAAATTTCCGGTCTCGGTCCTTTTAGTCCAGCTGTATCTGGCTGTTTGCTTAAGGTCAAGACCACCTGACAGTATTGTGCTATAATAATAATACTAAGTAAAATTACATTTTCAGTAGTTAAATTTTTATTTGTGTAACAGTAGGTTTCAAGTTGTTGATGCTTAGTTATATGTACTTCGCGATATTGAAAAATTATTTACTGAACAATAAGATTATTGGTATAATTGAATAATAATAATATAACAAACATTGTGCTTATAATCATTGCGGTTGTTTCACGGCAACATGGTTCTGGCACAAAACGAGGCGGCTAGTTAGTCGTTATAACTGCTTGTTTCTAGTTCACTGGCCATTATATTCTTTATAACTTTATGACTTTTCTACGGTACATACCAACATACGAGTGTGACGGACAATTTTTATATAGACATTTAAGATTAATTTCACGAAAATGTGTATAAATTGAAAAATGGTTCAACGATAGATAAAGAATGAAATAAACATAATTAAATATGGAATTTTATATTGATTGTAATAAATATAAATCGTTTTAAATTATAGGGATTACAAAATATAGGAAAAAAGGAGAAAAATTGAATTACAAATATAAAAGTAGCGAATTACAAAAAGTGCCGGTAGAAAAATGACAATTTTTTTTTATTAATACGCATTTAAATAGTGAGAAGTTTGAATGATGTGACAACGCATGGTAGTAATGGAAAACAAAAGTACACTGTGAAAAAAAAGTAGGTATTCAATAACAAAACTAAATTTAAAAAAAGTAATTTTTAGCATTAAAACGTGATTAAATGTTAACAAAAATTAATTCTACTGGGTACATAGTCATGTTTGGCTATATAACAAGCGTTAACAACAAAACAAGCTCGTCTGTACGTGCCTTATCTGCAGCCCTCCCCGCGCCAGCGGCCACGAGCACATCTCGCGGAGAATCGATTACGTGGTCGGTGGTAAAAACACTTCTGCCATGCTCCACTGAGCTATATCGCGTAATAATCAGCTCCACATCACACCGCGTTGACGTCTCACTCCAGTTTTCCCTCTACACACTGTTTATCTTTATTGATAGCTAATAATCGATTTTATTTGCCCCAGAATCGATTAACGACGTGTCGTCATGGTCTTTATCCAGTATCCAGTCATTAGTGTTTCCATGGTTAATCAACTGTAGGATGTCAAAGCTGTTAGTAGTCTAATAAGGTTTATGTTATTCAATATCCATATCTAAAACATGTTTTTTTAATTATGCTTATGTTAAATACATTATGTTGCTTTTTTATTTATATATTGCAAAGTGAAATGTATGAACATCTAAATATCGTATCACAAGTGCAATATTATAAATAAGAAATATAAAGTTTCTATTAACATATTTATTATTCCTAAAAGATATCTAATATCTCCAATATGGTTCAGGTTGAGCAGTAAAAAAGCGTCTTCATAAAAAGAGCCTCACACAACAGCTACATTCTCGATAACACTACATAATTCGAAAAAATGGAACAAATCAAGGTCAGCGACCTCTATCGGACATAACGTACTATAATTTATATTAAGTGTACCGTTAGAAATTAATGGTAGCCACACACCGAATCGAACGATATTCTTCGAGAGCTTATGGTATAGTGTGTAACGCAGATGGAGGCAGTCGGGCGCAGCCGCGCGGCACGGACCACTCATCTGCGGAGCTGTGCACCTAAAAACAGCAAAAAACCCAGGAAACTACCATACCCGTGAAGCTTTTAATGAATAATGATGAATATGCTTCCGCGTGCTTTTTTAATTGCCTCCTGAGCCTTATAGCGTACGGCCGTACAATACTATTTTCATTTTTTATGGATATCACGGCACGCGCTTGACCGTAAAGGCACGCGCCGACTAACATGGTTTTTCGCAATTATATAACGATTGCATTGTGGTTCCATTGTTTGAATATTTACAATGACGCGTTTGGTATAGATCTGTATTGTTTATTTGACGAAAATTGACTACGATAAAGTCGATACCTTATTATGATATTATCTCCTCTGCTTTCCTGCTTATTATTTTTAATCTCCAATAAATTTTGGTTACACGGTTTAAATACAAGATATTTACATATTCAAATTAATTAGATTTTTGATTAATTAAACTTTTTGGGGCCGAAAATTTTCGGCCAATCCCAGTTTACTGTTGTTAAATAATAGTTAGCCAGTTTTTTGACAGACTGAACGATTTGAAATATGGTACCTGTCTCCATGATCTGTCTATAAGGTGAATGAATGAGCACCGTGTTCACTATCCGGATTTCGGTTGAACCCGTGGCGACATGGGTCATGCGTCACAACGGTTTTTGGTGCGACGAAGCGGAATTTTGTGTCGAGTCAAATCTCGACATTCTCAGTGTGCTCGTAATGTTATCACTAAACAATTAATCTTTAGAACTCGTTTCGTGGGAATTGGCTAAGTTTTTGTTGCGTTTACAATTTTGTCCGTCTTTGTTTAGTTAGGCAGTGGAAGGGATTTTATCTACCACAGAACTACCAAAGCATAAAACCAGTAGCTTGTTATCTTCGACACTGGATTGAAATATTCGCCATAATATGAACATTCGACATGATACTTCTAATATTTTCACTGTCTCTGTTTATCTTTTTAGTGTACAATAAAGAATACTTGATTGATTGTATTATTCCTTCACCAAAAAGTATTATAGGACAACACAATGTTTAACACAACTGAAATATTTTTACTACAATAATCATATGACAGTTTCTACGTCTTCGAATTTACCGAAAAATATTATCTACTTTTCTAGTTTTTACAGAAAATCGAACTCGAATGTTTAGCTACATTACATATTAATTTTTTTTGGCATTGCATAACATAAGAAATGAGTAGCAAAACAGGCATTTTATATACAAGATGTTTGCTAACACATGAAATAACGCTACATGTTAGTATAGGTATGTGTTTTAAAAGAGGGTCGACGTGCGACTAAGCCTCAACGGGTCTTTGCATCTGTTTTCAAGGAATTTCGTGTGAATAGTAAGTACATTTCTGTTTTGGTTGTAAGTAAAGACACGTTTTTGCTTATCTGTTTATAGTTTGAGAAGGCTTTAATCATTTCTTAACATGATATATCGGTTAGCATTCCAGTCTGTTTATAGTATGGATTACATTTCATAAATATTTTTTGTTTATATCATTAATTACCATTATCGTTATCATCCCTCCTTTTGGAGTTTCATCATTGGACACAGGTCTCGCCTCCTAACGAGGAGGTTTAACGCCACAGTGCGAATTGGTGTCTTGAAACCCTTAAGAGAATTATGGCGAACTCGGAATAGTTCAGCTTTTCTGACATTGTGTTTCTGCACAGTTATAACGAGTGATATTTGACTTTGAAAACGTATGTAAACTTGCATATTCAGTAGCGCACGACAGGAATTACAAAACCTTATAAGCGACTGGCTATAATTTAGACCATTAGGCTAAAAGTTTAGTTAAATGAAAAAGGGTCATATTTTGTTTTAATAACTTTAAACGAGACATGAAGAGTAGGTTGGACATGTTTGGACTTTGATATTAATAAAACCATGATAAATGTATCACAGACAAGGACATTTATGGTGTTGTTTTAAGTTTTTTATTGCCCCGACGTGACCTATCCGTTAGTCTACGAATTCGAGTTATGTGAGAAATGTAAAGCTTAAAGAGCTTTGCATAAAATGACAACCAAATGAATAAAAATAATTTTAAATTTAACATTCCTGTCTATATATTTTTATTTATCCCTTATCTACATATAATTATACTTGTTTACATATAATTATTATACATTTACATATAATTATACTTAGTAAATATATTATTAAATGTGCGAGCCTAGTATCTGATGCAGGACTTTTCATACCTTAATATAAATTGACGGTCTATTGTCAGCCTTTAGATGTCCACTGCTGGGCATAGGCCTCCCCTAATCGGCACCCTTCTTTCCGGTGGAAGGTATATTAGTAACCATAAAGTTATGTCTAAAGTCCCAGCTTTCATTCGAAGCTAGACAGATAACTTATTGACTAATTTCAATACTTGTTTTGGGTCGAGAATATGTGCTATTTCTTGACGCTCCTGCGATACTCGCAATCCTAATATGGAACGGAAAGGTGAGGCTGTGTCTTTAGTAATACCAAGCGAGTTTACATGATACGCATATACGATATTTTAAACAAATTGTAGTCTATTCACACGATACGAACATTTTAAGTAATAAAAAGATTATATGGAAGCGCTTAGAATATAGAAAATAGTTTTTAATTAAAGAGCCTTAACAAAGTAATCACTGGCAACACATATACGAGTAGATACAAATTTATAACTTATGGATAGCACACCCATTTGCGACTAATTACCGAACAGAATAGATATATAGAAATAAAACCTTCGTAATTTATTAGTAACAGCATTCGTCTTGTCGTAATGGAATATCTAAGATGCCAGACACTCTAGCGGGGACCAACTAGCAACTAGTTATAAAAGTTATTAAGAATACAAAAGGAACAGCGTGTGCACTGGTTGGTTGTGTTGTGCGCGTATCGTAATGGCTTATTACGCGAGGTGTGGTTCGCCTTGCACTTGGCTGGAGTCTCTTCAGTGCAACAGCCGGCCCTGGCAGACCGGCTCCGCGCCAATAGGGTCAGGCACACCTGAGCGCAGGGCTGCCACGCACACATCCGTGTCAATTGTTCTTATATTATTGATTTGTTAGATACAATTTACCCAATGTAAACTGATTTGAGTTTGCTCTTTGTTTTTAATTGTAAGGGAACAACCGTGATGGTATAGTGATAACGGAGTGATGTAATCATTCAATAAAAATGATTTCATTATAAGTCCATTGTCTTTATACATTAACTAAACGAAAAATAGTCATACCAAAAGAATATTGCCTATTAACTCTAAAAACGTCTTCTTTGTTAAATCGCAATGTTTGTTTATTCATAGTTAAAAAAGTTATTCTATATAAATCCTTTATTTATTATGTTATGTTTCTGTTAAGAAAATAATATGAAAACAAAGATTGTATGTCAACATAAATTAAATGCACGACCCTATATTTATGTTTCGCTGCGTTTCTTGACTATACAGTACAAATTTTATATATTTGTTAAGCAAGGAATATTTATTTAGTACCTTTGTGATTTACACTTATACTTGAATGTACATGCGCCATATTTAAGTAAGATTATAGTCATAATATGTCATAGACAGATTAAATCTGCAAAGTTATATATTTTTTGTGCTCGGTGCTCCCTGCCTGCCTCCTAAGGGACCTAATATGTTAACATAATATTTGTTCGCGATCTTTATACAACCTTAGAAGTGAACGTTGCATTTGAAATACTTCAACATTAATAAACTGTTATTTTCTCTAAGGCCTATGTAAATAAATTGGCATTTACATTAAGTCCTCGCGTTTGTACTCATATAATATTAAGCCCTTTCCGTACCTATGTCAATTTGAATTTCTTAATTACTTTGTTTCCTCCCTTTGTTCTTTAAGGTTCGAAGTATTCCAGTGGTTGCAAGCGCAACTGCTTTAAATAGATTTCATCGCAGGTCGGGCAAATTATTACTGCGTTTTTCTAACATGAAATTTTAAGTAGTAGTTCGGGTCTCTCCTTTTCACATGAGACATATATGTAAAATATACTATACTTGTCTATCTTTTATACCTATCCCTTCAAGCATGTATTTGCATAATGTTATATTTAAACTGCAGTCCATTGACCTACTTGATTTATATAGAAAAACCCATAAACAATGACTACCTCAGAGTCAAATAGTACAATTTATTGTTGTTTCTTTTTCTATCTGTCATTATATGTATTGTTTAGGTCAACCGCGTCATTCAGCCGCAGACGAGCAATACGGCCTGATTGTGTCCCAGTATCAATGAAACTTTTTTACGTTCTAATTAAAAAAAAAACGTTTTCTAAAACGTGATTTTGTGATATTGTAATATCTCTTCGCTAAGAGAAATTTAAGATTACAGTGTAATAATTACAAATAACTATTGCTAGTATTTTTTATTTATTTATCCTCAGGCGGTCTGCTATTCAGCCTGTCAAATTTAATGTTCGAAATGGTGTACACTTAATTAAAAAATAATTACATATGATTATAAAATGTGTGTAAGTGAACGAAACGGAGAATCTATGCACAATATTTATTCAAAATCATTATCACGACAAAATCTAAGTACCTACTTTCATTATATCGGGGGACGATATTTTAAAAGAAAATAATATATTACCTTTGTTATCGGAGGCTGCATAACTGAGAGCCTTTAATTATGCTTAAACGTGATCAGTGGTTGCGCGGTTATTTTTAGCTCGCACCTAGTCTTAACGTTAAAGCGAAGACCTATGGGCGACTCACGTACATGACCTACTTGACTAAATATTTCCATTGAACCAGCAAGCTGCGTTTTAAACACGTATAATTTTATTTTAAGTGCTGGTCTATTCTTGCGATGGTTAGCAGCTTGGCATATCATGTATATAAATCGTCAATGTATCCCCATCTTAAACTGTACAATATCTTCTTTACCTCTTTGAACTCCATCTATTTGTATGCAGGAGAATTTTGTGCGAATGTGTGCATGAAGGTATAAGGTATCGATATTAATGCATAATTATGGATGTTCTTACATTTTATTTCTGATACTTTTTAACGGTTTATTTTATTCTCTGTTCGAAGTTAGAAAAATAACAAATCCGAATATAAAGTAATATAAAACTTCTTAAAAAGTATAGTATCATGAAACCAGGTCCCCTGCTGAATACCCGGAGAACATTCACTACCAAATATATGTAGACATCTGACTTGCTTAACAGACTATCAGTAAGAGATTAGAAACTACAAAAATTTAGTTCACGGAAAGATATTGAATAAGATTGCAATTTAGCATAGGTTATCTTCTAAAATAAATGCATCACTATTTACATATCTTATACATATTTTACAAAAGTATTATATATATGTACTCGTACTTCTATAGAAAATTCAATAGCAAATACTTTAATAACGTCGTCTTTTTTTGTTAATTAAACCTGTCCGTAGCACATGTTTCATAGTGGACCCGTTTCATTCACAATGTAATATTTAAATATACATATATATTATTAGCTGACAATACACGCAAGGAAAGTGTTACTCAAGTGTGTCAGTGGGTCCGGCCGGCCACCTTTCTCTTCGCACTAACGAAACATATTTCACGGTTCAGCCGCCTATATTTATCTTTTTCCGAAACGCACAAGACTAACTTCCGAACGAAAAACTTTGCCCTGATTTATTCCTCTTCGGTTCTAGTTCAGAAAACTGTGTATATTTTCTTCATATATTTGTATAGTAAATTGCTTGTACAGAAGAACTAATATGCTTAGTTCGCGTTTACTTTTTTATTATAAATATGTTAGTCATAAATCAATCTGAATAAAGTATGGCGTCTTTTATTGTGAGTGATAATTTGTAAACAAAATGCAATAATTATTTTCGATTTTTAATTGGTTGTTTAGATATGTGCATAGCTAATGAAATGGTTTATTTTAATTTAAAATATCGCCATTGACACAAAATATAATTAAAAATAGATGCTAAGTATCGACTGCATTTTAAACCAGAATACATTTTATTTTCGTCCAATATTTAGAAATTCAGTCAAATCTAAGAATGTATATATAAGTAGGATAGTACATAGCTTATTATAATAACATAAGTAAATAACATGTCAAGCTAAGTAAGCGATATTCCAATAACAAAAGCTTATTCACACCAAAATTCAATTTACTGAACAACATTTACCGACTATTTGTGTTGAGAAATTGATCATAACAAAGCTATTATGAAGGAACGAAAGAGACAGAGCATCGCAAAATTCAGGCATGAAATGAATAAGAGGAAATAATAGCAATAACTAACTCGTGTATCCAGCGGTTTGTGGGGCTCTTGACCTGGCGGAGTTCATTGGTCGCGGCGACACAAGCTGGGCTGTCCTGGCCAGGTTACTGAACATCTCTGGATGTCCACTGACAGTTAACCTAGCTTTAATGATTATATATGTACCTGCTTAAGTCGCGTACGTTTTTCGGGATGGCCCGACTAGTTTCGGACCTATACAAGGTCCTTCATCATGAGCTCCGGCCGATTGCAGCGATGTCGCGGCTGAGACTAGCTCTAACATAGTTTTATACAACTGAAGTATAAGAAGTAATGTATGAAGAGAGTGGTGATAGTAGAAGGAGCTTGGAAGGTCTGTAAGGATAGAGATAATTGGCCCTTAGCGCCCTCTATCTACCCTGTAAACGACCTGGCGTAAAGATATGTATGTAAGATAAAAAAATATAAAAATAAAAAGCTTACGAAAGATTCCTTTTCAACTCAGCGTGCTTTTGATGTTCATTGAACTTTAATTTGTTTTGACGCTACATTGTATAGTCAGTAAAATGATTCAGGTTCTCGGTATGAGGGAGCACGTCTCCGCTTGTGATCGCAAATATTTCTTTTTTAAATAAGTATAAAATGTATTAG
The DNA here is from genome assembly GCA_018244855.1 of Elbella merops. Taxonomy (NCBI): domain Eukaryota; kingdom Metazoa; phylum Arthropoda; class Insecta; order Lepidoptera; family Hesperiidae; genus Elbella; species Elbella merops. Next base: position 2,101 of record DWMG01004284.1, on the reverse strand, counting down.
TTTAAGAAGTAAACAAGTTTACCTTGGTTATTTGTTAGAAATATTTTGTTCAGTTGCTTATAAGTAAAACATGTTTGAAATTACATAAACGATTACATAAAGTTTTGGCCTTTAAAGTTTTTTTTTACTTTAAAGGTTTGGTTTTTAATATTCATAATTGTTGGCAGTAGTAAGTAATATAAGAGTTTAACTTAATTACTTTAATAATTATACCTAATACTACTAGATATTGTATAAAACATATTAATTTTTAATATTTGTATAAAGGTAAGTACAGCCACTTTTTTAACTTTGCGTCTGTATTCCCGAAAGGGCAGGCATAGGAGTGTAGTACGCTCCCACGATACACCTGTACAATTTACGTCCATTTTTAGCAGACATAATAAAGCCTTCTTAATATTATTATTATTCTCCACCAGTCACCCTTGGGGGCTAGAAACATCTAAAAAAAGTAAGTGCAAAAAAACGGGCAAAAACGTTATAAATTAGAATAAAAATTGAGATAGTAATTAAAACATTGATTAGAATAGGAAAAAATACTTATTAATTAGATTAAACTATTAAAAAATATATTAGATTCTATAACATTTTAACAGAACAAATCGCAAAGCCTTTGTTATTCCTATTATACCCCCCGGCCACACACGTGCACAGCACTGCAATAAAGTTTTAATGCGGCTAGTTTCGTACCGATGTAGTCCATTATGCAGATCCTTGAAGTATTCTCATAACAGTTCGAATGATTCATTTTCTTGTTCATTGTACTCAAATACGTAATTAGTCGACACGCCGACATTACTTCGTTCATCACGCCAGTAATAATGAAACTCTAAAAATGATGGATTATATCCAATCAAATCCTTTTTGGTACAAAATAAATCTGCGTGGCTTACAAAATTCAGACGAATAGCGTGGTATTACACAGTTTTTATTACAAAAATCTTCTTGTTAAAACATTTGTGTCATAGAATCACAAGATCTATTTTGTTTTGCAATGCTTTATTAACTATTTATTGATAATATTGATTATAAAATTAATTATAGTGGATAAATTATACCTAATATAAGTACAAGTTCCACCTAAATAACCACAAATATATACATAGATCTTCACCTATGATATTATGGTGACTTATAAAAGGATTAAAACCAAACTGTTTCTTGAAGTAAACTCTTTACAAATTCATATATCACATGCAGCGCAAGTTGTTGAACCTCGTATTATTAAAGTATTCAACCGATCCTGGACCCGTTGTCCGCGTTTTTCCGTATTTCTTGTATTCCGTATTTTCGTTAAAAGCTTGGATCTGTTAGAACGTGGTGTGGTACACGCTTGAGTATATAGTTTCAACTCTTGCAATTTTTCTGGTGTGTTTAATATACATACATATATAGACGTTTAATATACCTACATATGTATGTACTTAATTTACTTTAATATAATATACATACATACATATATTGATACTGGTGACATAATCAGTGGTGACATAATAACTATAATGACGATGTATAATGAACCGATTCGGATTATTTGATTGCAATTTTCTCAATTATATTTGGAACTCTTGCTTGTATTACTACTGAATAGTAAAATGAAGTAAATAGTAATAGAATAGAATGAGTTTTTTAATTTATTTGTTGTTTATAGTAAATTCAGTTCGGAAACAGTTTGAGCTGGATGTGTTTCTACCATCACCACCAAGCTATTATATATAATTTTATTCTTCTCATCTTCTCTTCTCCCAGCGCTTCAAGTATTTAATCAAAATACCTTTCGCTTAGTTAAAAAAAAACGATAATATTGTTAATGTCGACACACATTGAAATTTTTATTCAAAACCTATAGATTTTTTTAATTGAAAGCTGTAAATATTAAAATACTGCTTTGGAAGTCATAAAAGGAATGATCTAAAAACTTAAAACTTCATTCAAGTGCAGTATAAAGCGGTCAAATCATAAAAGGATAAAAACGTATTGTACTTAGCATTTGACCATTTTTTTCATTACTAATCTTGTAAAAGTAGTTAAAATAATCATGTTTCACCGATATGACGCCTTTTTGGAAAGTATATAATTAACAGACCATATGTCTGATTCG
>DWMG01004283.1:0-11064 GCA_018244855.1 Elbella merops | reverse complement strand
TAAATAACATTAGAGTGTCTGTTTTAATATTAAAATAACCGCTTTTTACTAAATGCATATATATGTATATACGGTACATACTTATACCAAAATAACATTTTTTACAATTGTTGTCTGTCTGTTTCTTCCGGCTAATCTCTGGAACGGCTGGACCGATTTTGAGGGGATTTTCACTGGCAGATAGCTGATGTAATGGGAAGTAACATAGGCTACTTTAATATTAGAAAAAGTTTTGACTCCCATGCGAACGAAGTCGCAGGCATAGCCAGTACATAAATAAAGCCCAAAATGGAATTAACTTACGTATTGCAGTAAAATATTATGTTACACCAAAAGATTTATTGTCATGAAATGTGTTTTGCGTATCAACTTGTAATAAAGTGTGGTGGCATTTTTTCATCGAGTTACATTACCACCGCAAACTCGTAATAAATGTGTCTGTAGCTGAAAAACTATAAACATCGTAAGTTATGAGTCGATTTTGTGGAACAACACCAATACAAAAGTTCTCAAGTACATTCCAATCGTCCACTATAGGTCGTGTGAAAATATTTTAAGTACTCTGATTAACAAATTTCTTTGTTTATCAAGCGTCGTGATTATATTTAAGTGTTGCTAGCTACACGTACCATGAAGGGTATATCTGTGTTCGTTTTTTAGCCGGCTCCGCTCAAAATCGTCGCCATATGCGCGGAATCCACTTACAAAAAGCACCACACATGTGCCACGCCGCCGCGGCCCATCCCGTACACATCCGGACTATCTTCCCCCTGCTATTTTAAACTGGGACTCTTAAATACGATTCTAAACTGATAATTGTTTGTTATTGAAAGATATATGTATCACCAAATATTCATATCAACATTTCAAGTCGGGGTGACACATGTCAAAGACTCACATTTTCTCGCAGACCCTCCAGATCTCTGTAACTTTTCTATTCCGTAGAAACTTTTAATAATGATATCAATTTGCTACACAATTTGTAGGGTTAGTTTATAACAATAAAGTATGTAAATAACAATTAAGTATATAAGATCTAATGTTATTAAAACTTTGATCAGTAGTGATGTATACAACCAAGTACCTACTCGCTCTTGCAGGTTTCCACGACGTTCTTTATAATGCATTTATTTGAATTAGTCACGTACAATCACCGCACACAGCGAAGTAGGTAACAAGTCGCAGTCGTATTATTGTTAAATAGTTGCATTTTTTTTTGTAATAATGCAACATCTTTTCAATACGAACCAGGAAAACCTATTCTTGTGTTATTATTACTATTATTATTTTATACCTGTGGAGAGGTAGCTCGGCTGACAGGTAAACCGATCACGTTTCGTTGCGGTGCGCCCGCGCAGGAGTTGAGGCCGAGCGCACGGTACAGTGCGACGTTGCACCAGTGTGCGAGCGGGACGTATTGAGGGGCGGGCGCGAGGGGCACGCGGGACCGCTGGGACCGGCCGAGCAGGTAACCGGAGGCGACTGCACACACGACGCGTGCACCCAAATCACGAAGATGCAACGGCAGTTTGTGCTACATACCTACATATATACGGATATATGTCTAATACTAATGCCTTCTGCTGCTCTGTTTTGTATTCCCTTCGTCCGTCACTATCAGTTTGGGGGATCAGTCTCGCTCGAAGCTATTTTCAATTAATTACACCGCCCCCGCGATAGCATAGACAGAGTATCGCGTTAGCCAAAACAAATGGCATAGCTATTGTTTTTAACTATAATCAATTGTATCGAAATTGAAAAGAGACGCTTCGTAGAATGTTTCGGAGAGAGAAAAACAAAATGGCTTTTATAGGTGGTTTATTATTGTATATAATGTACGCAGATGGTTCTAGAATAGCCACAGGAGCAGCTGGGACGAGACGTGAAACCAATCTTGAGATAAAACTGGTTTAAAAAACATTGGTACAATAATAGCGGTGCATATTGCTACAATTGGAAACGCTTTTTTAACGTTTTCATCATTTGTTATAATTGTTGTTATAAAGTTACTCACAATAAGCTAGGCTTATAATAACCGTAGGAATGGTATATCATTAATATTCCTTTGCGGGACGTATAAAATAACTGTTGAATCGTGGAAGTGCACTACACTCCTCTGCCTTACAGGCGTGATGCATTCAGGCATACCTGTATCTATACACCTCGTTATACCGGATGGTAACAAAATCTACTGGCAGACTGGCGGCCATCTGGCGAGTTTTACAATGTGCTGAGCGTATCCGGCATTGATAGGTAGCTCAGGTAAGACACGGCACTACGTATGGTGAAGTCCTCTCAACATTAACATAAAAGATTTGTTATAACAAAAGCACACTTATATTGCTCCGAAGGGGTAGGCAGAGGACTATAGTAGGTATTTCCACTTTTTATTGGCTGTGTTTATACGTTCCTTGGAATAGATCTCGTATATAAATATCAAACTATACCCATTTGATTATTATTATTACGAATTAATAACAGATAGGTAGGAAAGGGGTTGGTAGGATTTGATAATATAATTAATAAATAAATATAAGACAACCAACTGATCACATTTATTTCATATAATAATAAATTGAAGTTTTTCACATAAACCAATCGAATAATTTGTTGCGAAATATGCGAGTATACATTAAACTACACGAAAAAGACGGAATGTTGTAAAATACGATCAATAGAATAAATTTAACCATTATGAAACTTAAAGTGGTGCCGAATATTCGATTACGGTTTTAGTTACAACTCAAAATTGGGTTTCAGCCGAACACTAATCATTTCTATTCTACTAAGTGTAACGTTTCTGCTAAAATTAAATGTTCAATATAATAAGATGTAATCAATCAAGCTAGCATTAAGTTTAAATATAAAACATAATTGATAAATGTTAAATACCTTGATAAGTATTACACACATCTAATTTTACATATAAAACCCTAAACGAAAAGGTATTTGTACCTCGAATGACGTCACGTTATAATTAATATGGCGGGCTTTCGAAATGAAATGGTAACAAAAACGATAATTTTCTATTTCTGTGCTCATTAATGTCGCAGTAGGTAATTAAATCAAGCAGTGCTTTATTAATTTTTATCACGAAAAAAGTACTAACAATCACGCTTACGCAAGTCATACGTACAATGCGTTATTTTTTTAATTTACTATTAAATATCTCGTGATTGTTTATACACATGATTATATATGAACCGGCTTAACTCACGTCTCTTTTTCGGGATAGCCCGACTAGTTTCGGACCTATACGAAACCCTTCATCATGAGCTCCTAGCCATTGCAGCGAGTCACGTGGCTAATAAATCTGTCTGCTGAGCTGGGTTTCGTAGGTTCGATTCCCATTCAGAATAAATACAAGTATTTGTTCTGTGTCTTGATGTAAATAAAGGTTAAGCTATATTAAAGCTGATATTGTCCTGTTTGTTTGTTAGCGCTGACCATGTAATTGCCAGTTGGAATTTGAAAAAAAAAAAATGATTTGGAAAAAAAAAGTATTTATGTATTTTGTAGTCACATTTATGAGGACTGCTATAGACTATCTAGAAAAATGGTACAAATATTACATAGCCTTAAATATTGATATTTGTAAATTATTTATGTACATATATACATATGTATGTATTGTGTATTTTATTGGACGTCCGGTTATCACAGCCCAAGTTCTGCCTAGTTAGGATTAGATAAGAATGTGGAGATATCCCAGCCTTTTTATTGCTATAATTAAATTTAAATATTACGTAAGTGGCAAATACGAATACACGTTAAATATAAAATACTTACATCTCAGCAGTGTCTACACATTTCTTCGCGTGTACATATAATATTTGCCACTTTTATGTAACCTGTGAGAGTACTTGTTGTGTAAGAACCTAGATATGTACATACATCTTTAGCCTGCATCATTCGAGCTTATGAAGTCCCTAGGTAAAAGCACCCTTTCATGAGGGTACGCTACCCTCCCACGGCACCTTTACACCACACTCAAACAGCCCCTCGCGATAAACGCGCCGCTGAAAGTGTAAACATATCCTTTAATAATTACCCTCGTATATCATCTAGTTCGTACGAGTAACTGTATTTTCTCATCATCATCATCATTGATCTTTATATCTTCTCAATTTGGATGCTGACATCTTCTCAGACTGAAAGGATTAATGCCATTGCCTGCCACGCTGGCCAATTGTGGTTAGTTTTATTACTTAAATTTGAATGAAAATGTATTTTAGGTAATAGTATTCATAATTAAAACAAAGTACATATGTATGTTCGAACAATAAGTCATTTTGCATTCTATTTGATGGCCTTTAGTGGAAATCCTTCCTATTTCTGCGTAAAGGACTCGTGCCCAGCTGTAAGACGTAGAAAAAAATCGCAGCTGCTAACATGATATAAAAACAAAAGCGGTACAACAAACACTGGCAGGTAGATATTTTGTGTTTATCAATCAAAGTTTCGTCGTGTTAGTTTTATTGGGGTAAGCAGGTATTACAGCGGTTTATCGTAAATGTATAAAAGTTTATTATATTAAATTAGTTTTATAACAACGTAGTGATGCTTGATACTTTAAAATATTTAATAACATTTAGTTCGCGACAGTATTAGACAGTATGAAGAAACACCCCAGGTTTTCTTGTAACTTGTTATGTTATGTATATGTAGCAGGTCGAATATTTATTTGCTTAATTATAAACAACTCTTATATTTATATTATTTACAAATTCATACAGAAGTGCTAGAGCTAGTGCGGAATTTTGAACGAGTTTAAAAATAAACCATTCATAAAGATATTTTAAAAATGTTATGCGATGGTAAATCGATCGCTACCAGCTTACTGCTGCATAGCAGCAAAAAATATATTTTTTTTTTGCATGTTTAAGGATTCTTTTTGTTTGTTTTCGAATGTGTTTACGTTTACGTGGTAATACCAAGTACTTAAGCAAAGCCAGAAATGTACATTATGGCGCTCTTAAATGATATTCAGGTCATGTTTAAGTGTTGTATGTCATTACATATTAGGTTCATAAGGGCTACGTCAAGTGAAAAGCGATTCCAAAACCGTTATTCCCCCATCGGCGCAGATTGTTAGTAAAATAAGCTCTCCCGGATATAGAGACGAATGTGCCCAGGGGATAGGGAAAATTTATGGATTGTTGATATAGAATTGGTTACAAGCTGAAATATGATATAGTGAAACTCTTAAGATGGCGAAGTTCTCTTAAGATGTCGGAGCTCTACTTGGATGTCCCTTTAACATATAAACTTTACCCATACATATAAAAGGGCTCAATTAGGGGTTAGGCGCCAACATTCCAATGATTTAATGACATAATTAAAAAGCAATTTATTGTGAAAAAAATTGCATTAATATATAACACGTTAATGAAGTCCGCGCGGGCGAATGTTTGTTTAATGGCTTTGGCTGTTTGCGTATTTTCGTTAATAGCGTAATATTTAAATGAATGTTTACCTTTGCGGTGTGATTAATGAACTATTATGATTTACCGATATGAGCAGAATGCATTTATTTAAAAAAGTCCACGCGAATCGTATAGAATGTGGTATATTATATATATAATCAATATATATATATAGTATATATATAATAATATATATAATCAAGTTACAAACATATATTTTTATAAGCGCCAAAATTAAGAACAGTTTTTTATAGCTACTCTTTAGTTATCACGTTTTGTGGAAAGTATTTAAATAGGGCTGGATATGATTTGCGAACAAAAATGTTTTGTACAATCTGGAATACGGAATTTGGAATACACAATCGAAGCTCGATATGCTTTTTTAAGCAAATTTATTCGTAATTTTAAGTGTAATTCGGAAGGTTAAGGCCATTGTCTGCCACACTGGTCAAGCGCGGATTGGCAGAGTAAATAGGTTCTAATCGTATTCTAAAACATAATGAAGAAATCTAAAGTGTGCGGATTTTCTAACGATACGCTCATTTACCGTTAGAGCGAGTAATACCCAATTTTAAACGTGGCTGTGATAGAAGAAATCAGTTGCTCCACTAATCATAAATATGTAGGTATTTATTTGGAAATAGAATGAAGTGTAGATGTAGGTGTTGTTTGTTCATTATAAATGGAAATGAGCCGTGATGTAGACGGAGGCCGTTGGATTAATTTAAATATTCTCTATAAACTATTAAATTACGAATGTATCGAAGATTATTAACATTTTTATGAACACCTGGCAGAGAAGGTACGCCGTGAGGCAGGCAGTGTACAAGTCGTAGATCATAATTCTTCGTGACGATGAAATTAATGTGGATCTCTTCCCAGCGCTTGTAAATATACACATGAGCAAACAAACTGAAGCACACTTAAAATTTCACAACGTAAACCGCATACATTTTACGTGTAAAAATGTTTGTAACTGAAAATGCCAAATTGTACCCACTTCGTACATTTGCGAAAGCTATTCAAAAATGCTTCTTTGCAAAATAAAGTTGTTATTGTTATATCATCTCGCCAGGTCCCTTACGGAGTAGGCAGTGAGCACAGAGTGCCAATTATTCCTATCTTACAGATTTGACGTGCCTTTTCTACATTAATAATTTTCTTGATATATGTATGTATGCCGGTTTTGGAGACGTCTGACTTCCCCATCAGTCAGTATCTGACCTATTTAGTCATGTTAGGTGAGTCGTAGTACGTCTAAGTAGTCATCCACATTCTTTTTGTGCTCATTTTAACAAATCGTCATTTTTTTTAGTAATGTAAAATAAAGTTATACGAGTATTTCACGTGTATATTTAAACACGCGATACGTCCAATTTACGTATGGTATACACGGCCACAACACAAACTATGCAATCTTAGCGCCCGTCGCTCTTGCGTGCTTGTTAAATATTCGTGGCTTAAATAAATAGTTTAGCAACCAATTGTCTGGTTGTAGTGAAGCAACGTGGCCGAACAATAGTGTGAATATTTAAAATCCGCTGAGGTGCAATCCGACACAGCGCGCCCGCATGCTCCCACGGTGTCCTCTTACCGTCACCGTCGCTCGCCCTCCTCATTGTTGATGCGGAACACGTGTGTTCGAGTGGCGACCAGAGGAACGACTGCCATCAGCAACCAGTACATACTACTTGCCTGTTACTTGTCGCATATTTCGAATTTTATGTAGGTACTTGAATTGTGTGTATCTAACAGTTGTAAGTTTTGTTGGGTCTAAGTAATACATTGGTAGCTTCGTGTACACTCGTAGTAGTTAGGTTAACGAGATGAATTATTTTGTTTGTTTTATCTGTAATTTATAATCGTTTTTTTGTAACGTCTGTTTAAGACTTATTCAACGGACATTATTATTTTCATATAATTGTATTGGATGGATATTAACATTCCCGCTGAAGTAAACCAGGATCTGACTTAGTTGGTCAGTTCAGATTATTGGATTTCTTCTACTTATTCAGTCCACATATATGTCTCTGTATATAAAGTTATAATTTATACAAAATCATAATCGCTTATACTATATCTAAACGTTCTCAGGAATTAACCTATACTTAGTCAAAAAATGAAAACCTCAAGTGCTCAACATGTGAATGTGTGAATGTAACATAGATCTGATAAGAAACAACCGATATCAATTATATGTCTAAACATAATTATGTATATCTGTACTAGCATGTGTACATTGAAGAGTTCCTGACGTCATGGCTTATAGCGGACAGACAGCTGCGACCCCAGGATTTTATTTTAGTACCGTATAGTGACACATTACTTAAGAAAAACAGTGATGGCCTAACGGCTTACAATTCAGTGAGACATCCTAGCCTTAAACCCTGACGCGCATTTTGTCCTTCTGGATAGGAGATGACCAAGAAGGTTATGGGAAAATCTTTACAATGGTGAATGCCGACAAAGTTGTTTATTGCCATTATTGGGCTAATTAATGTAAAGCAATTTACAATATTTAAAAACAATGGCTGATCAGGAGGTCCTGGGTTCGAATCCTAGGTCGGGTACTATTGGATTTTTCTAATTTAGAATTTCTAGTAGTGACTCGGAGTCTGGATCTGTGCCTGGTGTATGACAATCGGTTCACCACCTGTTCCATGGGACTTAAACGTAACTGGTGAAACGTGGCATTGTACTACATTCCTCTGCCTACCTTTTCATGAATTCCAGGCGTGATGTTACATTTTTTTATTAAGACATTTTACAGTGGTACTGTAGAAATACGACAATCCGAAATAACCACAAAAAAAGGGAGTAAATGATAAAGCGAAATAGTCCTAAAGGACATTAGACGTACCATTTTTTATATTTATTCTGGCAGGCTACTTCTTGCTAAGTGGTCACCGTCGGCTATGGACATGATCAATACCCGAGAAGTGGCTAATGCTTAGTTGGCTTTATGTTATAGCCGTTAACTCCATGTTATAGCCGTTAGTCAAGTCGTTATACATGTGTTTGATTAACAAATGACGTACGCACACACAGAATCCTAGCTACGCCCGAGCTGCCGTGTAACATGAAACAGATTTCTTGTTAATCCATTGTTTTGATTCCCTATAAATTTTAAAGGTACATTAAAACGTGTAAAAAAATATTTAGTTTAAACGGAAATTGATGTAATTTATTTAAAAAAATAGCTACGAAACTATATTATGCTGGATTTTATAAACTAATTATTACTTAATACGTAATAATAAAATACGACCACTATTAAATACATAATATATTTATATTTACATAGAAAGATTCGTAAGAATTAGCGGTTTTTATAACAATATAGTTTTTTCGCGGTATTTCTAATTACCGCAACGATTTAAAACTCATTAATTTTGTAATAATGTTTTCAGAAATCGGTATAAACGTAATTCTGATCCTCAGTGTACAGTTATCCATTGTTAAGGAGTCGCCTTTGTTTTCTCCCAAGAATAATTAGTCATCAAATGAATGGAGTGTGTTCTTTTTGAACTCGCCTATGTACTGTTATGTTTTATTTTTCCTGTTACATACATAACTACACATATGTCGAAGATAGGTGTAGCGCTTATTAATGTTTACTTTAAAATGGGAGGCTCAATTCTCACAATATCGGCTGGAATTATTTATTAATATACCAGAACCCAAAACAAATTATGGTCAAATCATTGGGGGATATTATAGATACTTACTTCATGTTGTAATGTTATTGAAGGGCATTGACTATTTAAATATTAAGGGCGTCACGGACAGAGCTGTAATACATATACGACATAGCAAGACACACGATTTATTACATGCAATATAATATTCAAAAATAACGTTTGAGTGACCTGACACAGCTTAATATTCGATATAGGCTTGTCTTGTACGTTCATAGTAATGGTTTTTACCGACACCGTACTGGCGCTTACTAGTACTAGTTGTTTATATCGGCATAATATGCTAACGAGGCTTCAGGCACATTGTGATAATACATTATAGCACGGTGTGTGACGAGCTTTAAACGATTTTTTAAAACGTTATCGGCATGGTGTTATTTGTACATGGGAGCCGCGGGTCCCGGTGCGCGGCGCAGGCTGCGCGGGCGCACGCGACCTCGTGTCATTGACCGCCGCGACGCGCAACCCGTGCGCGGGTGCCGGCGCCATCGCCTTGTTTCATTTCGAATTTCGAATAAAATTCGTTACTATACTAACGCCATCTTGTGCTGTTAGCTACGAATCTTGGTGCTGTTCTGTGTTTTAAGTACCCTGTATGGACAAAATTCCATGTTACAATTTGAACGTTACCAGACTTAACGTTTCTGTTCTGTTTTGCAATTGTAGCATAATTATGTAGGTAAAATTCGACATAAAAAATTCGATTTATAAAAATTAAAAAGTAATTTTGTTTAGGGATAAGGTATTTATTATTATTTTGTATTGGGTTTTCATTTTATCAGCCGTTTGTTTGATGCTTATTTCGGGATTCAATAGACATCTGTAAAAATGTTTCAAGATATTATTATTATTATTAGTATTATACGTGTATCGTTTTATTAAATTTCAAAAAGAGTTAAGTTCGTTATTTTACATAGTTCTTAGATTGTAATCTAATTATCATAGGCGCCAGTACAGATCAATATACTTATAAATATTCTAACATTATAAATCTCATTACGAAAGTATAGTAAGTATATGGAATGTATCGCTTAGGCTTTGAGAACTTGGGCACCTCAGCTCAACATGTCACACATATAAACTAACACTCAAATAATCTGTCGCATCTGATAAATATTTTTTCCTCTAATTATGGGATTTTTATTGCCTCGTTGGTCGAGTTTTTGTAAAGGCGAATGCTGATCGAAAAAGCTCTGGTTTCGATTTCTGGGTCGGGCAAAGTGGTATTAGGTTTTAATTTATTTAGACTAATTTGAATTTCCCACTTTTATCACTGAGTCTGGCTCTGTGTCCGGTGTATGGCATAGGCTCACCCCTGTGCCACAGTTGGACGTATGATATGACAGGTGAACTGTGGGAGTACACTACACTGCCTAACCATTCGGAGAAATGCTGGAGTGAGGTTACGCCATTATTATTTATCAAACTTAACGGTCTTAGAGTTGACTAATAAATGAATACTTCAAGAGAGATCTGACGTAGTGTCGCAGTGGTAGCTTCAAACGTAATATTGTACACGGGAACTCATTAAAACAGCTAATCAACTCCCTAACTACGCTCTCTGAGTTGATACGGTTAAAGATCCTACTTTCGAAATGGCTCTGTACCAAGTTTCTAACTTCTGAGCGAAGTCGGCAGAATAAACTCCCATCGCTTACATTTTATTTCCCTCGTACAAGTATAAAGACGGCGAAATTTTTAGCCCCCTCGTAACATCATCCGAGCGGATTAATATCCATTTTAAAGTTATATCGGCTCTGTTCTATTTCACTTGTGGTAAAATTGTCTTAAACGGTACGGAACGGAAATGGCTGTTATGTTTTTTGTTTTGAACTAATATCGGACAATTTGGGACAAGTCGACAGAATAATGAAGTTATTGTTTTTTTTTATATTAAAAGGAAAGGAAAACAGGCAGGCGGCCCATGTGTTAGTAAATGG
>DWMG01004282.1:0-11064 GCA_018244855.1 Elbella merops | reverse complement strand
ATATACTTGTAGAAAAATTATGACTTCATTATTTTTAATATTATGCCATACTAGTTTTAATTGGAACACCCCCAGCAACTCGGTCATCAGGGCTTTATAATTGAATGTGTTTCTTACAAAACCAACTGTGTGAACAATTTAAACATCATAACACTTTAAAGAATTGTATTCTTTTAAGTATCCAAAGCCTTTCATATCTGAAATTATTAAACAGTCAAAATAACTGCTTAGGTAATCTAGTGTTAATACCTCATAATTTTAACTTAAGAGAAAAGGTTATTTTTCTATTTTGAACAAGACCAGCTGAGCAGCCTCAAGTGGCCATTTCGGCAAAGGAATGTGTGGGAAACCATGTGGCGATAATGATTGTTCCGTACTGACCCGACAACATTTGTTCGGGGAGCTCAACTTGCATTATCATGTAGTTAAAATCATAACTAAATGGTATCTGTTGACCAATTTTAATGATGTAAAGATAATAAAGTGGCATCTAACCACAAAAATGACAGCTAACCTCAAAAATTAAAATAAAAATGACAGAAGAAAATACCCAACTATAAATATTGAAAAATTCCAAACAGCTGAAACTATAGTCAATTGGATTGGATTGGTTATTGTCGTGACTGTGAGTAATACAGTGCGACGGTATTACGGTACTAAGGGTTGGAATTTCAGTACTGGAAAACTAGATGACGTTGAAGTAGCTAGATTTTGAGATTGTTTTGACAAACAATTTTTTTATCTTATATAAAAAATATTTTTTTTTTACTAAAAAGTATCCTATACTACTTCTATTACCTCCAAGAACATGTGCACACAATTTCATCATGATCGGTTGAGTAGTTTTCGCGTGAAAGCGTAATAAACAAACTTATATTCGCATTTATAATATTAAGTATGATGTACCGACTTAACTCACATACATTTATCAGAGTGGCCTTACTAATTTCTGACCTATACGACATCCTTCATTATAATTATTAAGTCAATTAATGATCAACCTATTAGTGAGGTCGCGGTGGAGACTGTATGCCACAGTGCAAGTGGGTCCCTCTTAGTTCAAAAAACTAAATGTAATCAGTAAGACTTGACTGTAATTTACCATTTGTCTCATAGTCATATCTGTCTCTGCCACCGCCACCTCGGCCTCCGCGACCACCTCTACCACGACCGCCGCCTCTACCGCCACGTCCACGACGATCGCCGAACCCATTGCTGCCTACATCTTTTGACAAATCTGTAATAAAGATGAGATAGTCATGTGTATTACTAAAGTTTCAAAAGTTGTGTTGCCAATAGATAAAGATATATATTGACCTATCCGTAGAACAAAGTTATACATGATAATAATACCGAATCGTTTTTATTGTTACGTTGAAGGGGACTGAACAGTCTCCGAAAACGGCGTGCATGTATGAAGAGAGTGATGAACGTGGACGAAGCACGACAGGGTGTGTAAGAATAGAGATTTCTGGCAATCTGTGCTCTCTGCCTACCCCGCAAGGCAACTGGCGTGAAGATAGGTACATATGTATGTATGTATGTATAAGCTAAGCTGACCTACATATTGTAAAATGTAATCATTTTTTTTAATGTTATGTAGTTTCGAAGATACCAGCTGAATAAAGTTACATGTGATTTATTCCTCCAAAAAATAAGGCGATATGCGTACGGGTACCTTTATTCGCCATGTAGACCGACGCGAACGCGTGGGCGCGGGGAGAGACATCGGCAGTCGCGGCTGTGTTGTCTTCTTTATTATAATAGTTATTAACATAGTTATTTACAAACTTTTCATTTTCGTTTATATAGTTGTCCTATATTAATTTTATTATTTTATTTATTACATCTTATCACATAAAACTTTTGAACACAATACTTATTTACATAAAACAAAGTTGCATGTACACATGATGCTAACATTTTCCCAAAATGACGTTGTACATATGTGTACATGCAACGTAGACATTTCCATAATAAATCGTCACATATGTACATGAACACTCTCAAATTCTAAAAAAAAAAAAAAAAAAACTGTTTTAAGTCAAATATTTTTATGGAAAACAATGCTTAATCAGTCGATGTGTACAAGAAGAGATTTCGGTTAAATATGGGAAGGAAATATTTATAATAAAAAGTAATGTCTTAAATGTATTGTGACATAATAATTATATTTTATCCCGAGCTTTCTATTACACTTATCTATTTGATTACACTGCGCTCATATTATGGTGTTTCTGTTCGACATATGTTAAGCAGACATCGAATGACCGAGCTTATTAGATTTTCCGAGGCAAGCAAAGATAGAAGACTACAATGTTCGTAATTGACTTACAATTCTACAAACCCCAATGACTTTTTGATAAAGTGCATACAGAATGATCGGCGACTCATAATCAGTAAGCCTTTGCGAAAATATGACTGTTATTTTGTAAGTAAAGTAACAAAATCCTTGTTGATAATATGATAGGCATACGGTAGCGTTCGAAATCAAGATTAATGTTGAACTACTGTAGGTTACAAAACTAGTGCCACATCTTTAAGCTATTACGTGCAATCGCGCCGAACCCTATGTAATTGGGGACAAGGTCGACTAATGACAATTTGCCCCCTATTCTATAAAAAAAAAAACAAAAAATTAATGATACAGAACCGTTATACCAAAATTTTCTCATTTATTAGCTCATGGGCTAACCTAAAATGATCGTTGATTAAAATTGTTGAAACAAACCACAATTAAATAAACGCACAGATGTACCAAATATTTGTTTATATACCTTTATGCATTACGCTAACCAAATACGGAATAAACAAACAAACGCACATTAACTCAACATTTCCTATCAATCATGACGTTTCACGTGAACGGAACGATTTATCAATAAAATTTCTGTTAGCGTGTTATATATTGTGTGCAGAACAAATAATACTTATAACGCCGCTTTGCCGAACAATGGGATTACGTAAGCACGAATAGAAATACGCAATATACGAAATATTCATTGGCAATAAATGATGGACAACGCATGGAGATGTCTGTCTGGCGAGGTTGCGTTAGTAAATTTTATTTGGTCAGCCATTAGAGCAACCACTAATTAAGGGTTTACGGACAAAAATAATAACACAGTGTAGGTTTAATAGATTTAGTACCAGCCCAAGACATTGCTGCACTATCTTCCGTTTAAAATAGGAAGTATTATTAACGCATTCAGTATTTATATTTACCCTATTTCCGTAACCGGAAACTTAATACTTTTTTATCTTTAATATTACATAGTTACAAGCTACTGTTATATAATATTATTGTAAATATAGCGTGCGTTATGTTTTTATATAATATTATACATACTTTGCATAAATTAAATCCCAACATTTTATATTCAATACCAAAATTTCGTATTTGCTCAAAATACTGAAACTGTCTCCCTGAACTTAATATATTAAGGTCGGTATATGAGACTATAACGGAATAGACTTTGTAGACAGGTATGTCCCTCGAGCCCACCGTTAGACATTATAATTTGAAATCAATACGGTTCAAATAGACAGTTCGTGCTGGATTTATAGCAATTGATACATTGATTCTATATTGGTCAGTACATAAACCAACGAAAAACAATTAAATGCTTAATATTAGTAAAGTATTGCTAAGCTGTTGTACGATTTTCTTTTATATAAACGAAAGTAGTTATTGGGGGAGCTGTTAAGTGACAAGTGGTGAAGGGAATGTCGGAATAATACTTTAAGGCTTAATTAGTTCTTTTATTTTACATTAGTACTACTACTAGATACTTTAGGACTACTATTAGATAGTTTTCAGTAATAATATATTAAGACTGGAATTGTTTGTATACTTTTGTTCTTTTAATATGAATACGGATAGTTAGTTTTTTTAACGCACAGTAGGATGCCCTCCAGCTAGGTGGAGTGACGATATATGCAAAGTGGCTGGCAGTGGTTGGATGTGAAGAGCTGAAGATCGAGCTCAGTGGCGTGCTATTGGAGAGGCTTATGTCCAGCAGTGGACGATTACAGGCTGATAGTGTGTGTGTGCGTGTGTGCGTGCGTGTTGGTGTGCGTGTATGCATGCTTGTGCATGTATGCATGCTTGTGAGTGTATGATGCGTGCGCGCGTTTGTGCGTCTGCTTGTGCGTATGCGTGTGTATGTGTGTGTTATTTTAGTGAACACACATTGTAATCAAAATTATTTTTGATAATTTAGACAGTATACATATATACTTCACGTGAAATAGCCTACTACCAACCTTCACATCAAAAAACAAAACTATATTATTGACAACCAATTTACGCTAGAAATAGGCAGTGACCCTACAGCACCAGATGACTCGTATTAATGTTAGGTAGAGTATTTTTAGAGAGTTATAGAGTACAGAACTGAAGAAAGAGGTCATCAATCACTCAACAGAATAAAAGTTATATAATGTAATAAAGCTAACTAAGATTATTATTTAATATGACATCGTGGATAATAGTGCGATGCATTTCATTGCGATCCGACAAGGTGCGACGAGGTGGGACGTGATGCGGCGCGGTGCGGCACGGTGCGACACGATGTAACGCGGTGCACCTGGGCGGTGCAGCCTATGATACAATATAAAGAAACATAAATCAATGTATGATAATATAAATTAACAATATGACGAAATATATCAGGATATCTCACTATTATATAAAGGTCAGGGAATTAATAAATATGGGTGCATGCCTATGTCAATTCTTTAATACATATTTATTTAAATAGTTTTACACCCAGATGTAGAACAAACATATCTGCTCATTATAAAACAATGGGCCAAAAATGGTCCAATGGGCAACAGGTCTATCAAAAATGTATATACTCGTATGTTGCCAGCACAACTCATATAACCTTTACCGTATTACTAACTCCGTTAGGATAGGAATATCCCAATCTGACATTGAGGTTAGGTCACATCCGTAACAAACTTAAGTGGTGACAACGAAAGCGCCCACGATTTTCGAGACTTCTTAAAACTCAGGACAAGTAGGTCAAGATGGCATTGTTATTTAAGATCTACGTAGAGATTAAGATTCAGTTTATTCATCATAAATTATGATTTTCACGTCTGTAATTTTACAAGAGAATTTTGAAGCTCACTAAATTGTCTGCAAGACGTTATGTCAACACAAGTTAGGGCTATACTTATTTTAAAAGTTCTTTAATAATTCCATTAATGTATCACGTATTTCTTAAATTCATATATTATGTACCTAACAATAAAAATATTTGTGTTTTAAACTTTATAAAGTACGTGTGAAAAGAGTCATAATTAAATAAAAACTTAAAATGCAAAAAGTTTCCGTACAAACTGTAATAAAGTATAACCTAGATTATTTTTCTTTTGGTGTATTTTCCAATACTAAGGAATGTTTACATATCTTAGTCTGTATTTGTAGCTGACAAAAGCCACAAATATATGCAAATCAATATATACATATATATATCAGTCAGATATACTTCGATTATAAAGATAACTTTTACGTTGATTTTTGTACTACTTGAAATTTTCAAAAATTGTTAGACTTGCCATTCAGACACTTCTCACTGTCACCTTAGTAGGTTGAGAACAGTTCTGTTCCCCGGCGAACGTCATTTAAGAATTTATGGCTCTATTATTTCCGTCGCTCACGTTCTCACGGAGACAACTGACTCGAAATGTGAATACTTTAAGCCGTTGCGCACGTGGTTCCGGGGAGGTAGGTATTAAGAAAACCAACAATTTTATTACACTTCATAAACCTATCGCGAAATAAAATTTATCAAGGCTCTCGCAGAGCGAACCGGATCGGATTAGATTGAAAATAAATCATGTACGAGGTGGCTGCAGGTTGTAATAAAATTCTACTTGGCATGCGATGCACTTCTGGCAACTAGTCATTACATAAACGGCAGTAACTGACATACTTTTCGATTCAAATATAAACTCAAACTTTGAACAAACGCTTTAAAAACGCGCCTATTTGGTATAAATTAACATTTTTTGTAAATTAAACAAGTTATTTATATGGTCATGTCATTTATTACTCAAACAAAGATTTAAATTACTTTTTTATTGTTAAGAGTCCAGGAAAGTGCATAGTCTATGGTCCTTAAGGGCTTCAAGGATTAAACCTCAAAGACTATTACTTTTGATTTATTTAGTGTTAGATATTAATAAGATTATTAGTTCATTATAATAGGGTGTAATTTATTAAGGAACAATGCACATTGCACTGTTTAGGAAATACTAAATTTTTCCTATAGAAAGTTGTATCATTATCATCAGCCTGTCTCAGTCCAGAAAGTTGTAACGATCTTATAAATATAATCAATTCGAAACAGGATCTGGGAATACGAGTTTGCCGTTTGATAACCCCAGATGACCAATAAAATGGCTCCTTGGCTCGCGTTGATTGGATGGACCGATCTAACGCCGATCGACGCTTGTTTCCATGGCCGCTGTGACGCAATGCAGTGCCAACAAAGATCAACAATTCTCACATGATAATATTATTTTTCAATAAATCTATTTATAAGTCCAAGTTATACTAGTCTCAAATGGGCTCTTATGTGTTTAAGTGAGAAGTCTCGTAACCCCGAACGTGCGTCGTTCTCGTATGTCGGTTCACCCGCCACGATACACCCGACCCTTGTCAAGAGTAACGGTACATATGTACATACGTAATACATAATGCTTTTTATTATACATACATACCCAGGCTCAATTTGGGACCTGTTGATTCTAGTGTGAACATTTTGGCCTTAATAGGCAATTACTTCTGTCAACATTTGTTCTGTAACTTCTTATTCATGCAAATGTAGGAGATACGAGTATTATGACTATGATATAAATATAACAGAACGAACTAGAAAAGTCATCAATTTTTATTTTATAGAATAGGGGGCAAACGAGCAAACGGGTCACCTGATGATAAGTGACTGCCGTCGCCCATGGACACCTGCTACCCAGTTGCCGGCCTTTAAGGACGGTATACGCACTTTTCTTGAAGGTTTGAATTTTTTCTTTATATTCTTCAATTGTTTTTTAGTCGATTGCAACAGTTGGAAATAGTTCGTTATATAACGAATTTTATAAAGAAGCCTTATCCAATAAGAAATATTATTTATTAGTCTTCCATTACATTACAAGAAAAAAAAATCGTACGTGTCGTGGATACATTGGATATGATACCGTGATATTAGTGCTCGTCATTATTATTAAACATTTTATTATTCCACTGTTGGACACAGGTCTCCTCTTAAAAAGAAGGGTTACGGCTATGGAGTTATTAAAATAAATTGAAGAGAGTATCCTTTTCTTTATTTAGGACGTCACTTAAAAATTAAATCTCCCTCTATTTCGTTAAGACCTTTTATTTACTATGAAAAGTTATGATGTCCTATTGGTCATCTGTAATATTAAATGCTATTAATTAGATAGACTGGTACATATTAAGATTAATCTATTTTTTACACAAACCAACCCTAAAAATACGAAGGCATGCCACTTGGTGCTATGTGGCCACCATCTTCCATAGACAACACTCAGACTTGCCAATGCATTGCACGCTTTAAAGGACAGCTCTTTAAGCATCTTTCTTACATAAAGATTTGTGAAAACTATCATTACTCCTTTAACAAATCTTTCTCAAAGATTTTGGAAACTGCGATGTAATAGCTTACAATTTGCAAGCACGTGGCTTTGAATTTCTTGTAAAGTGTACCCTGAACGGACTCTAGGGGTTTCAATAGTTTGAAAGAACTGTATCTTTCGGGTGTGTTGTTTGCTGTTGAAGTTTGGTCGCTGGCAACAGACGGCAACAGTTCACAGGTCATCTCCATATACATATGTATGTACACAAGTAATGCCAACCCGCATTTATTTAGTAACTAATACTCAATACCTGCATACAAAAGCAGTTGTCGAAATAAACAGACATTGTGTTAAAGTAAAGTATTTTGTTATAATAATATGAACTGAAATATTATATGGGTCAATCATTTCTCAACCTTCCTAATTTGTATCTACAGAGTAAAATCCACTGCACCACAGTCACTGCATTTTGTTAAAAATAAGCAGCTTAATACGAGTACATTCCTCTGTTGCATTAATGAAAGCATACAATGCATCAAAGTGAAGGAAAATAGTGTAGAGAGTGTAGAGTAACGTACCGTAACGTAACGTATAGAATAGTGTAGTGTATAGAGTAACGTAAAGAGTTCTATTCGAGTCCAAGAGAGCTACAAACGGAATCACGTTTATGTGTTCTTTTTCCAAAGTTTTATGTAATATACTCTGCGCTATTTCCATTTATATTCGTAGTATGGCATGACAGTACAATCATTTAAGCACCTATTTGTTATAGAGATATTTGTTTAACGTTTCATGTATTTAAATAAGTAAAAACGTTCTTTTAAACCAAATACATACATAGACACGTTTTTTTTTTTGGTTTTTTTTTCCCTCTTTTTGTAGTTGTTGTATTTTGTATGTGCTGTTTTTTTAATTCCTTGAATAAATGTATTTTCTTCTTCTTTCATAAGTATATAGTTTTGATCGACCCTTTTGAGACGTAGGTCGTGCCAAACATGTATATTACATAAACAAGCTTTTAGGATTAGAAATACGATATCGGAAAGAACCAGCTCAATGTTTTTAAGTTTAAAACACCAGTTTAATAGTATTCTTGAAGAAGTCGACGTAAAGCATCACGTATTTACATAACAAATCAGTACATTTGATTAGTTCAGTTATAATGCATATTAATATTAGCTGACTACAGGCCTATTAATGAAACAATAAATTATTATATGGTACGAGCTCAGTTCGAAATCGCAACCCGAAATAATGGTGGCTGCATCTGTGAATACTTGTGATACACGAATACTCGTATATTTGGCTAAGTGAAAGTGTAAACTGCTGGTAATTAAAACAGTGTTGTGCTAATAAAATCGTGCTAATCCCTTGTTCAATTATAAATATCTGGTAGATATCCCTATTGCCAAAACGATAGTTTTTGTTTCCACGTTTCATATCCCGACAAGCAAGAAGTCAAAGAATGCCAGCGTCTGTTTCCGAACACAAATAATTTAAGACTCAAATCAAGGTTGAATACATTTTGTCTAGGCATGCATGTTCCATTTTACGCATCTGTGCTTTCTACCAGGCGGGATCGCAGTCATACGCCAGCCTATCGTATGATAAAAAAAAACATTATGTATAAGGCCAGTATATCTACATGCATTCAATATAAGCCATTATATTTAACATTTAACGATTTTTTCAAACCCCACTCTCCTAGCATGGTTTAACCCTTAATGATTTAACCCTTCACACTCTGAGAGGGGACCCGTGTCCAAGAGAATACCGTGTCCGATAAAAGGGTTGATGATAAAGACGATGAATTTTAACGAAATGCATCTTTACCTATAATTATTTTTATTATATAAATATACGTAATAATTTAATCCCACGAGCTAGAAAATATATATACAGGAGATTGCAAAAAAAGTATTGTGATAGCTTCAACTGCGACGTTTGGACGAACGTATGGAGTGCCACTAATAGAACATCGGAGTTATATTTTGTAAAATTTTATATTTAGAGAGAAATGTATAAAAAGTCTACGAACATATAACTTATAATAACTTCTAGTCTGGTGTAATGTTTTATTGCAGATCTTTATTTTCCTGCAACTCGAGGAGACGTCGCACATTTTTATACTAATACACCAACCTCAATATGAAACTACTTCTAAATTATTTAATGAATTTGTTATATAAAATAATTGATTGCCATGTTGCTCGAGCACTTACAAGTGCAACTGCTGATTGAGAAATCCTGGGTTCGGTTCCCGGATCGAGCACCACTTTTTAACTTAGATTTTCGACTAGAAATTGCTAGCGGTGGCTAAGAGTCTGGATCTGTGACCAATATCAGTAGACCCAACTCCTATTCTGCGGAAGAACGTAAACGTAGTTGGTAAGTATACGTGGGAGTGTACTAGACTCCTTTTCCTACCCCTTGGGAATTACAGTCGTGTTGTTAGGTTACAAAATGAATTTCTGAAATTTGCTTCCTACTACATTTACTCAGAATACAAATCAATGTCTATTTTTTCGTGGAAAATATACGAAAGAGACAGGAACTATGTAACCGACAGGTTCGTCGAATTGACACATGTGAGGCAGAAAGACCTCCAATGAATATATTCGTATGACGGCAGCCTGTCTTAAATTAAGGAAATCTTATTACGAAATTCCGACGTGTGTCGTGGACTAAAAGCCGGAGCGAAGGATCCGAGCGGGGCCTAATGAACGTGCTCAAAATTTATAACACCTTTAACCTTTTAGTTACTTTGTAAGAAATAAATTGGACCTCAAATACGCTTAACGTAATGGCCCATAATTTTTCTTTGCGGAAAAAATTCATTTTCGTCCGCGATTCACACGAAACAGCTTGTAATCTAAATTCGTGACATACGTTACGTCTTTGTATGGCGATGCAAATAAAACGGAAGATTTTTTTTCGACGAACTTTGTATTTACTATGGTTAAACGCGTTATCTTACAGAAAATTGATTAGATTTCTAAGAAACTTATGTCACAATCTTATCAAATGTATTTCAGGTATAGATATCAAATCAAAATATCTAGTTTTAAAAAATGTAACAAATATTCGTAAGAATTGGTTTTCTATTCTAAAAATTCTACCAATTCTTTGAAATATATCGTTAAAGTTATATTAAAGGTACTTATATATTATACATACTACATTTTATACACTTAACTTTAAAACACTTCGTATTAACAGTAAATAATCTACATTCTTATGACAATACGACTGTCCATAAATACTAATGTTTCGTTGCGAAACATAGCACATGTACACGAAGTGTTATAATTTATGTTCCTAAACAATGAAATGATTGCTTAAAAGTACATTCAATTTTGAAATCAAAATTGATCGAGCAATAAATAACTTTAAAAATATATAAATTAATAGTACCTACATTACATACAATGACATAAAAATCTTAAATTA
>DWMG01004281.1:0-11064 GCA_018244855.1 Elbella merops | reverse complement strand
TGACGATCTGCGAAAGGCTGCAGGCAGATGCTGGATGCGACAAGTCGAGGACAGGGCGCGATGGCGCTCATTGGGGGGAGGCCTATGTCCAGCAATAGACTGAGATAGGCTGATGATGATGATGATGATGATGATAAAAAGCTAAATCTAATACGCCGTTATAATCTACAGTATAAATGAACTATGTAAATACATAGAATAGAATAATATAAAAGCATAGAATTAAAATATTTCTCATTATTCCATGTAATAGAAACACTTAAAATTTTTTGTAATAAATTGTCACTAAATTTAGAGTCGCTAACTTAAGCAGCCAGAATCAAATTAAGTATGAGTTTTTAACATTTACATATCGCTAAAAGAATGCCCATCAGTATGTTAATTCAGAAATAACAAAAAGGAATGCTGAATGTGACAACTGGCAACATAATAAGAAAAGGATGTTGGAAGAAAAAGAAAGAGAACGCATGCGCAATGCGCATGTCGAATTCGTCATTTATCGCTCGCTGTGGCCGACATCGCTGAGAAGTGATTTCCTTCATCAGCTTGATTTTGCCAACGGGATACAACATTTATAGTAATACAAAATGCCTAACCAGGTGTTGACTATAGAGCCTCAAAATGAATTGAAGTTTAAAGGTGAGTCTACTTGGATATATCTTGCATGAACTGTAAACCACCGCATTAAAACTTAGCAATAGCTCGTGTTAGCCGCTGACAAATGGAGTTTCTATTTCCAGATATCGGCGTTTTGTCAGGGTGCGGTTTTTTTATTACGTTTCTCAACATCACAAAATATGATTAGTAAACGCTCGTAATTCGAGTAAAGTATAAAAATATGAGTAGATCATTTGATATACAATGTAATTTGCAAAAATGTGTTAGCAAATATATGGGTAATAGCGGACGACTCTGCCTCTTGATTGGAATTAACATAGCGATGTGTACTGTGTTCGCGTTCGTAACAATTGAAGTATATGTTTAGGCAGTGATTTTAAATGCCCACGAACAAAACAAATTCGTCCTTGCTTCTAATTTGCAAGTGAATTTTACATTTCACGTACATTTATATTTGCAAGTGTTATGTTGTTAACAGTAGGTGTAGGTGCAGTTGTCATAATCTTGTACAGATTGAAGTTTATTGAACATTTATGTATACATAATTGTTAGTGTATATTTGTTACCAATTAAAATGTTAAGAAGTATTCACTTTGCCACTTATATGTTACAAAGACACTTTGGTTACAAATCACTTTTATTACCTACATGAACAGTACCTTTCTTTTCTGATGTAAATGGCAAGTTTGTTGAAATTTTATCTGTTTTGCCTACACATAAATGATACTTCCTTTCTATAATGATAATGTGATTGTTAATTGGTGATATTAATAATATACCAAATATGTAGTTCAGACATTTATTCATTAGTATATTTACCTGAAGCAGAGGGGGGGCAAGGCATATTTGCCTAGTCATGAGTTTTTATGACTTGCATTTTATTAATCAATACACTTAGGCAATTAAGGCTGTGATAAAGAAAACAACTTTATGTTCACATAAACCTACAACAGAGCTGGCTTATATACTTACAAAATATGAATTAGACATTAATCTTCTTATATTAATAATAAAAAAAATTAAGTATCCATTCATTTAATTTTTAAATGAATTTGTATGAATATCACAATGAACAAGTTTCTCGTCTCATTTGTATGGCATTAAGAAGATTTTACAAAACATAATTTGTAATATAAATTTTTATTCCTTACCAGCCATGAGAGTGAAGACTCGAAACTGAATTAATGACTCATTATTAATTCAATATTGCTTACTATTAAAAATACATTTAGTAACCAACAATGTCTTGTAGGTCAGGCAATATTCTGTTTCATGTCAAGCATCTATAACCATTGGTTTGAATACCTACTATAACTTAATTCAACTATTGATTTTTTTTTTGCATGGACATGTTTTTCTGATCTAAAATGTTATAGATAGACACATTAAGATTGCTTAAATATAATGTCATGCCATTTGTCTCCAGTACAATTGTAGATGTATCTGAAGCACTATTGAGCTTTTAATTATAATCAGTAAGCATTGTTACTATGTTGTAAGTTCAGAGTTAAATATTCAATTCAATATGTATAGGGGTTGAATTTTGTAATTTCACTCAGAGAGACACCATTACTGCATCCTTTGATATGGCCTAGTGAGTGTTTCCATTGTTGACTTTTAGTGTGAGGTATGTGATGTGGTTGTAATAAGAGAGCGAGTGTGAGATCTGACCCAAAAATTGGTAGTTCTGTAGTGTCCTAAGCATAATTGATAATTCGATAAAAAAAATAATATTTTCTATAATATTTTTGCTATACATGACCTATTAAGATATAGATCATTTTTTGTAATTAAACAACTTATTGAAATTCTTCAATAAATTTAGGATAACATGGGATCTTGAAATGCTGTATAATGTTTTTAATGTTGCTCCTTATAAACATTGAATAAAACCTGTGCTATAAGACAGGGTATCTTATAGTTGAGAACCAATTAAGAAAGTTTTAGTACAAAGATTGCCAGAAGTTCACAATACCTGTTTAGCAAACACTATACTACAAAAGGTTAGGTTTATAATAGTCCATTATCATTTCATATATGATCTAAACATGATTAAATATTCAGGCATAGTAAAATATTATTGATTTTTAGTTTAGAATAGAAATTAAAGATGTTATTAGTTTAATACACCTGGGTTGCAGGTGTCCATGGGCGACGGCAGTCACTTACCACCAGGTGACCCGTTTGCTCGTTTGCCCCCTATTCTATAAAAAAAAAAAAAAATCACTTAACATGATTTTCATTTTAATGATGCAAATGAAAGCCATTTTTAAACGAACCATTACAAAGTTATACAATTAAGATTGTCAAATAATATTGAATTGCAAAGAGTCAATATCAATCTAATTAAATCATGGTATGATATATACATGATTCCAGATCATAATATGTAGTATATGCCTGTCATAAGTATGCAGTCTGGCATATACAGTGTTCAAAAAACAATGGGGTGCATTAGAACTAGCATGAATTGTATAAATAAATAATTGAAAGATGTTTGCTGGCGCTGATAAATGACAAGTTTAGTCCTTACATACATACATACATTTCCTCACACCAGGCCCCTTACCAATAGTTAGAGTTTACTTCTTAATAATAATATTATATATAATTTCATTCACTTCACTGTTCATGAATATTATCATCATTATTAATAATAATTAATGACGAATGAATATTATCATCATTATTAATAATAATATTAAACATCAATATTAATATAGGTAAATAAAAAAAAATCAAAACTAAAACTGACTTGTTGCTCAAGTGGTTGTAAGCGCGACTGCCGATCGGGAGGTCCTGGGTTCAAATCCCGGGTTGGACACTATTGGAATTTTTCTAATTTAGAATTTCTAGTAGTAACTCAAAGTATAGATCGGTGCCCGGTGTATGGTAATAAGCTGACCATCTATTCCATGGGACGTAAATGTAACTGGTGAAATGTGGGAGTGTACAAAATTCATCTGCCTACCTCTTCGGAGATTACAGGCGTAATGTTACTTTTAAATTCAAAACAATTTTTACTTTGTCTTCGATTTTTACAATATTTTGGACATTTTTTAGTATAATATGCAAAGTTATCGCTAGATGGCGCACTGATAGTAAATCAGCGATGACTTGTTGTTTCTCTTACTCAATAAGAGATGGTGATACAAAAACGTAACTCTTATGAGTTAATGCTTGTATTCATTTGACATGTAAAATTTCTGTATGGGGGCTTTATTATGAAAATTAATTCTACAGGTGTAAACTGCAAATCAAAAATATTTTTTTAAAGTTGACTAACATATTAAAATCCCAAATCGGCTTTAAGAATATGAAACATATTTCAATCTGATCACTTATGCCACACTTTCACTTGTTGTTCCAAGCAAATTGCAATGTTGCGCATATTGCACCTGGTCTCGCTCTTCGAGCCCCTGCTTCTTGCTTATAAAATACGGCGTAAATGTAACTTCACCCCTGTAATCCCCGCAGAGATAGGCAGAGGAATGCAGAACACTCCCACTTTTCACCGAATAAATACGGCGTTTTTTGAAAATGAGGTACTAGGGTAGAAGAAATACCTGGCGAAGGTTTTGCAAGAACTCTGAAATTATTTCTTTTATATCCTCCCTCAATTTATCAAATTAAATAACAGCAGGTGTTGAACTATTTTTAATATTATTTTTACTTTCTTAATTTTTTTCCTCTTTATTTATTTATTTATATATATGTAATGTCAAATATTGTAGGCGAATTATACCCGATAGATGTAAAATTACGACATGCGGGCACCATTACTTAGAAATATTACGTCAGATGTTACGTCAACAGGTGTGATTTACGTTAAGCAGAACTTCGCCCCCAATGAGAAGGGAAGGGGAGTTTATGTTATATTGCTACTCCAGTGTTCCATTTGTAAAAATAATAATAAATATTTTAATTACAGAAAAGTACCTTTTTATATACCAATACATAACAGCTATGTTAATGAAATATCCATTTGAAGTGTTTTATCACTTTTCGTGAGCTTACTTCAGGGGCAGCACTGAAATATTTTATAGATTTTTCTCAAAGTAAAATATATGACTTAAAAAATAGTTCGTGACGTCAACTTTATCCGAGTCAAAAGCGACGTTTAAATAGCTAATTTTTTTTTTTCAAAATAAATTAATACTATTCTAATAGTGTTTATATTTTCCACAATTTTATGTATATGGTGGGTATTACTTAATAATATAACAAACAATACCTCTAACCTACTAACCATTTTTAGATTACTACCTGGTTCTATACAAAGTTTGGTTTAGCGCGAACCTTGCACTAATCACTACCGCGGAACTTCTCGAATCGAATCGTGAAGGGTAGCGGTAGGCAGACGTACCAAGACACGATGCATTCCAATTAACTATACAGAGGTTTTGGTCTATTTAAATCTACTTGAAATTGGATGTGTTTATAAGCTGCAGCAGTACCCGTTGAAAGTGACGTGACCTTCATTTCCGTCTTCCACTTGTATTTAATATAAAAATAAATCAAATGTTAGTGCAATTTTATTACGATATTATCTTGAAACTCCGCTTAGAACAAACGGTGTATATCAGAATACTTACAATACATTTTACAGGCATAATTATTGTGCTGATTCATGCATTAGTTGTAGTTAGTTTATTAAATTATCGAACACATGAGTCGTTTGTACGGTAATGGGAATTCTTTGGAAATACGAACGCACTTGTATAATTTGAAAAAAACCTTCACATACAAATTAAACTCGCGCTTGAGATAATGGAAAGGAAACAATCCTACTGCTGCAGTAGAAAAGAAATTGCATCGATTATATATGAGTAACATAGTGTGACGAGTTGCAAGGTCTGTGATATTTTGCTTCAGTTGATTTATCGGGCCTGTTCGAGCCGAGCTGCACTTCGTACATGCGGCTCTTTAATCCTACAACTGACACTGTGCTGTTTAAGATTAAAACGACAGCACCAAAGAAGTACTGCGTACGGCCAAACTCCGGCGTGCTCGAACCTAACTGTAAAGTTGATATTGCTAGTAAGTATCTACCTCATTCACCTATATATAGGAACATTCACAGCATTCCATTTACCACGATATTTCATTTCGATTTAAATTCTGATATGGTGTAGGTTTCGTTAAAACTGAAAAAAATATGCCTACGCTAAACAATTCAGTCATTTTACGAAGTGGTATTGGTGTGACCCATAGGTCATGATGATATGCGATTTCTGTTTAAATTTTAGTCACTCCGCAACCAGTATACGTGGAGGCCAATGAGAAACATAAACATAAGTTTATGGTGCAAAGCGTCATCGCTCCAGCGGGCAAAACTAACATAGATCAAGTGGTAAGTTTAGGAATAGGATTTTTTTACTTACTGTTAATTTGTTCTCACATTAACCAAATAGTATACATTTGTAATATATATTGCGTTAAAGTGGAACGTCTACTATTTCAGTGGAAGGAGATCAGTCCTGATCAATTGATGGACTATAAGCTGAAATGTGTCTTTGAGACTCCGCGGGGCACTAATCTCAATGTGAGTAAATTATTTTACGATTCTCAGTTTTATTTTTATTACATTACTCTTTATATAACTTGTAATCCACGATCTTCTTTTATATTAATTGGTCTTCTACATTTGTCTTCTTTTTCATTATGATACTTCTCTTCATTATAATATGATACTTCTTTTCATTATAATATGACTTATTCTGTCACCACGCTGGAGAGAAAATGTTTTAAATGTGAGTACATGTTAGTGTAAGTGCAGTGCATCTGTCATATTCGAGACAATCATGTCTATGACTCATGATATCACTCTAGAGGATTGAGATGGTCCCCATTGGTATACACGTGACCCGACAATCACACCCATCAGACTTTAACACATATTCTTTTAACAATAATTACTTCGCGATAAATACATGTGATACTGTCTCGGGCCGAACCGTATACCTACTCTAGCATTCAGAAATACAAAATCATGGAAGAAGTACTTATACATTTGTTATAAAACAACAAAAAACTACGGAGAAAGTGTGTTCCAAAACAACCCGCTATCCAATGCGATTTAACTTTGTATTACAAGAGCTATTTATTATTAATATAAAATATAAGTTAATTATTATCAAATATCGTAATCAGATAATATTTTTTGTGCATTTGAACCAAAGAAGTGTTTAAAACACAGATAAATTTACACTCCTTTTACTTCATGGAAATATTCTGTCTGTGGCAATTTCATCGCTTTTCGTAATAAAAAAAATATCCGAAGCCATGTGTTATGGTGTACGAAGAAAGCCGACGTTCCGGTAAAGCTATATGGTGTCATAGGATTCTGGTGACGCTGCTCAGAACGAGGTCACCAAGAAGCGAGTGGCCGTCGCGGACGAGGGCAAATCTTCGACGAAGGTAACGAATGTAGTGCAAGTGTTGGATGTCGTATTCATTGTTGGTGGTTATCGCTACTAGAGTTCCTCCCTAAAACGTCGTAGTGGTATCCCCTTTAATGTAGTTTTAGTTCGGAACTCTTTGAGCACGATAATATTTTTATATTTTTGTAGTGTTGTGAGCTTTTTTTGATATTTATTTGCCCACTCTCCTGACCGAGTATTGAATAGTTTGTAGGAACATGACGTGGCACATGCACCGAGTTTATGGACTTTGATATTACCCAGACACAGCCCACATAGCGACATCAGTCTGCGGATAGTTAACTTCTTGGTTCGGTTTTAACAATAATTCTTACATTCATCGCTGCGTAGCAGCAGCAGCAGCATCGCCTTCATCTCTCTGGCCTTGCTTATCCGCTTCTTAGACTAACTTCCGAGTGGTCCTGTGGACATTATCTCACGTTCTCATTCATTGGAAGCTCATCATTCGATCGTTGCCAAGTAATAGAGCCAAAGGTCCAAAGCTTCAGCAGTGTGCCTGATCATCCATTTTGTTTGTTCGTCATCACATATTTCAGTAACGAAACAGTTACGTGTAGCGATAAATGCTTGCTTAACATAAACTAAGACGAGTCTGTTTTAAAAATGTCCAAGCTTGGCATGTTGTTGCAATTATATTACAGGATGCTGTAGAAGGCTTCATCCAGAATGAAGCTAAGCGGAAGGATGAAGACCTCACTTCCGGATCTATTAATGCGAAAACGGTACCCCCTTTTATATCCTCTTTATTTGTAGGCAACAACGTTAATACGGCAAATCTATATTTGATTTAACCACACATCCACAGTTCCTCGGATTGAGTATATGGTTTGTTAACATATCGCACGAAATACAGGATAAACTATAACAAAGTTAAAAGAAATTATTGTTATGCATTTTTCAAAATAGCGAAATTAATTGATCCAATCAATTGTGTTTCCAACTTGAGCGCCCATATGGGCAACAACGTGAAAGTTGATTAACTATTGCAATTTTGGATTAACCATAGATAGAATCGTATACAAAAGTCTTCATCGGATCATCATGGAATTTGCTCATTACATACGTATGTATACATTTAGGCACGTCGGTCTATGTTAGTATCCGAACTGCGTTAAGCTGTCTCTTAGCCCGAATGATACGATTGTACTTGCGGCTAACAGAATTACGGCCAGCCAGATGCGGCGCCTTGCAGACAGATCGGTATATGTGACAGGTTGACGTGGAGGAAGTCGCAATACCTTAGTGAACAAACAACGCAAAGGATTACTGATACTTATTTAAATTTCTATTAGCATACTTTGAGCATTTCGCATTCCAAATTGACGGTGGGTGCTGTATCTCAATGATACATTTTTCCCTATCGAAATACATTTGTATGTACCCGCGTATGGACACAACCTGTGTCAATGGTAACCAGTGGTAGACTAAACGCAACTGCAAGAAAAATATTTTGCTTACGGTTAACCGGACGGCGGTATCAACACAGATAAATTAATCGCGTAGTGCGTATACGTAATTAGTTGTGTTAATACAATGGAGTACGTTACTTGAAAATTTGTTGATCTCTTATCTATGAGTAGAACAATTAAACATTCTTTCTAAATATATATGTATTACGTAATGCTAAAAATTTTAGTTACGGTTGTTCGTCAATACATTGTTGACGATAGATACCGAGAATTGCACTGATGTGGACAATCGCTAGTATACAGCAATGTTTGAAATAAATTCTAATATATTTCCAAAGAAAAAGAAATTAAGCTATACTTTGATAATAATGTGAAGCAATTTTATACACCCCTGTTGACTGCCCAAACAGCAATTATTTAAACGTAATAGCCACTTTTTCTGCACCTTGTTGGGGGTACATTTCGCAGTGAAACCTTTACCGTCTATACTATCACATTCTGGGAATAGTTCGTCGTCAAAATGTGTAGAGGATTTCTAAATGCATAGGTGTCTAGTATGTTTTATCTACATGTATTGTATAGTTAGTTTATTATCTTGTAACATTGTTTAAAAAGTAATGCGATATACAATTGTGTTAGACGGTAGAGCCCGAGGTTTCCGTTTAGTCGGCGAGTGTGGCTGCGACTGATGGTTAGTTTGTGATCCGACTAGTATTAGTAACTGTTTTAGTACTAGAATTTGTATTCATTCTAAAGTATATGTAAATGTACGCTCTCGACTCGGAATATACGTGGTATATAGGTACATACGTGAATGTTTTATAAATAATTTATGGGAAATTATTTAATGGAAATTTTTTTTGGGAATAAATACTATACGATTTAAAATTCGATTGGAGTAGATAAAAGATATTTTTTGTGATATCGACGTAAAAGCTGCGCATATTAGCTTTGTCGGTGTCAACATTTGAAAAAGCTAATACAGTGACATAAACAACGACACCTAACAATTATTAGATCTAATCGGAATATTGATCTATTTTCGAATAGATTGCGATGTAAAGTGTAGATACGATGCTCCATACGTACATAATACAGTGCAAATACAAACAACTAGCCAAGTAAACATTAAGTAATGCTTAGTGGGGAATGCCCTTGCAGAATTAATATTGGATACTTTCTCTTTAGCCCTTATGAATTTATTTATAATGGAACACAATTCGTACTCTATATCCGATTCGCTGTAGGTTGAAATATATAAGTTATGGTCGTGGAAAGAGTATGTTACTTTATAGTTCATTGTCGCAAGTCTCTATATCAAATAATTAGGGATAAAGTGAAGGGCGTTTTCTTTGCGAAATATGCAGAACATATTTAACGAATTGTAATTTCGAATAAAAAAATATTCCTCATGCAAGAAGTGCTTCATTCTAAAAGACATCACGAACGTTCTGAGTCTGGTCAATTTTGTTTACATAATGTTGGATAGTTGAAGGAACACTACGTTTTTACGTAGACCTATCTGCTGTATTCAGCAGTAGACTTTATCTTGAATACATGGATCAGTTAGGGACCTATATGCAAATTTTTATTTAGACCGCCGTAGATAGCCGAGTTGTCCATCGCCCCTCAATATAATACACTGTGACAGTCCTTCACAGAAGTTATATACAATCTGTGACACTATTGTAGTAGTATATATATGGTGTTACTAAACCGTTTCTTAAAATAATGCACCATGTGTTCGCTAAAAATATAACGGAAGATGCGCACGCGCAAGTACCAAGCGATTATGAGCACGTTTCACGAACAGATTTATAGTTCGATAAAAATTCTTAAAGATAAGACTATAGTAAATTTAGTGCAATAAATGTTTCAATCTTAAAAGAAGTTGTCGTAATTTAACATAGTCTCTTATTTATTTCTGAGATCTGTTCACATTTAACACCATGCACATGGTCAATTTATTGTTCGTCGTTGCTTCTGTGTTCGAGATTTTATCTTGCCAAATTAAATCTACGATAAATCTCGTTCTCTACTAATGCACATTGAAGGACCTCCCTTCGGCCTAACAGTGCTGTTATATATATATAACTAAAGATGGAATTCATGTAAGTCATATTCTACGAGAACTAATGATCCGTTTCAGGCTTTACATTCATATTACGTAAGCAGTATGTTAGTATCGCTAGCAAGTCCTCCGCTTGTACGTGTAATGTCAACATATACTGCAGCGATCTCACATTACTCTAAAAAACTGCATGGTTATTAATTTTCATTTCGTTTTATTTTTATTTTTTTTTGTTTGCAAAACGTAAGTCAAAAGGTGATGTTTGACATCCGCCGTTTGCATTTTACTTAGTTGTGTTACTCATGTTATTTCAGACGTCTTTTCCAA
Source organism: Elbella merops (assembly GCA_018244855.1). Lineage (NCBI taxonomy): Eukaryota > Metazoa > Arthropoda > Insecta > Lepidoptera > Hesperiidae > Elbella > Elbella merops. Next base: position 196 of record DWMG01004281.1, on the reverse strand, counting down.
AATCTGAAAACTTGGAAAGTGATTTACAAAAAGCTTCAAATGAGGTGATTCATCTAAGAGAGGAAGAGAGCAAATTAAGACATGAAAATCTTCGATTAAAAGTAAGTATATATTTCGTCTCATGTTCGTTTAGTAGATTATGTGTATTGGATACCATAATATAATATAAATGTTGTATTGGTGTGACTCGGTCAGG